>JAKSZP010005992.1:0-36341 GCA_022478985.1 Massospora cicadina | reverse complement strand
AGATAATGGGACTTTTTACCCATTATAGCAGGTCACTTCACTAACCAATTGATTCGCTAGTTGCAGGCAGTATCACTCACCTTGCAACTCATTAAACATTCCCAATCAGTTGGTGATGAAACCTAACCAATCCCAATCAGTACACCTGATAGTTAATTACTATCAGATGCCCTTATTTCGTTGGCCGCTCCACCCAATGATATATTAGGTATTCATCTGGATTGATCCCCAATGGATATGACCAGACAAATATCCTAAAATCCCCCAAACGTAGTTCCTCCAAAATTTGGGTCAACCAATTTCCAATTCACTTCGCCTTAGGGAATTTTTCCCATAGCAATACCTGGTAATCTAGCAGGCTGGGAATATGAGCAAAAATCCCAACAGTATTATGTGGTATTTTTGTGATACAATCAACAACAAACTATTAGCATGAAACCCTTATGAGATTGAGAGCCTATAATAAAGTCTAATAAATTAGTAAAAAAAGATCACTGCTTTATTGATAAGGTAAAGTAAACCAGTTGGAGGTGGATAACTTGGTTTTATTGTGTTAAGTAGTAAGCTCTAATTTGTGTAACAAGAAACTTGCATAGTTATTCTTTTCTAATTGTACCCATTTTAGTTTAGCCCAAGGGTTTTTGCCTTTCCAGGATGACCTACAGTGAGTAAATCATGATGGTGCTTTATTATCTCCTTCCTTGGTAGACTAGGGGAGCCCCTAAACGTCCTTAAAATAATATTTTTTGTCCTTGACATGGTACCCATTTTAAAGATCCTATTGGGTTTTCTTGCAATTTGATAATATCAGGTTAGACTCAAAAGGTAAAAATTTTGGCAAGGCTATTCTATTAGAACAGACTAAACTTCTCCAGGTTCTCCAGAGATTCAAGGACCTGATCTGAAGTGGGAAAATTCTCAATAGTCAAGTAAGAAATTTTTCAGGGGGATCACAAACTTTATATTGTAATGCTCCACTTCTTTAAATCAGGAGTTAGAGCTAAGATGCAACTCAAAGCGTTTTATGAGCTATTTTATTTGCCCCCTGTGAACTTATAGTTGACCAAAACTGTACTAGAAGTTATACCATAATTTATGTCAAAGGCCAAGGATTTGATGAGAGCAATAGAAAAGAAGTGCTCTGTGATCAGTTCTGACATGAACTGGTAGGGAGGAGCCGTGAAGCTGATGCTTCCAGTAGACAATGGCCTCTACCACAGCAATAGCACTTTAACTTATATAGCACATTAAAACTCTTGAATGGTCATTTTAGTGAAGCAATATCACTTTATACTTAACTCCATCATTTACTACTTGGAGCAAGGCAGCACATTTGCAAAGTTATAGGTGTCACTATGGCACATAAATTTCTTAGTATGGTCCATGGGCAGAGAATTGAGGTAAAGAACAAGGTTTGTTTCAATTTTTGGAAAGCGCTATCAAGCTTGGTCCACTTTAAAGACTTGGACCCTCTTGCCATATACAATGAAGCAACAACCTTGAAGAGGCATGAGGTAAATTTCTTTAGAAAGTACAGTTTATAAAAAAGCTCCTTAGTCTTATACTAAGTTTGTGTTGAGTAGTTGTGAAAGCCTTTTATTTATAATGGTTATCATGTTATCCTTATCAATGTTGTTCAATAAGGTTATCTAGGACTTGAGGAACTTGCATTTGATTATCCTTATAGTTATTTACTGCTTAAAATTTCTCAACTAGTTGATGCAAGTGTATTACATTGAATTTACGGTCTATAGAGAATAAAAGTTTATTGCCCATAATATCCAATGCAAATAAACCCAGATATCTCTTATAGCAGCATCTATGCGACATTAGGGTATTTTAGGGCATTATTGAGGCCAAATGCATTATATATAGTTGATAAATGCCTTTTATGGGTTCTGAAAATAGTGCGCCTTTCTTGAATATTTGTCACAGAACGGCAAGTAATATTGAGACTGTCCTGCCAGTCAGGGTGCGTGAGCGCCCAGAAGGCAACCCAGTATGCTGGGGGCATTACCATATAAATGGCTTGATAGCAAGCGGGAAGCAAAGTGCAAAAGAGTGGTGACTAGTGACCACCGTAGCCAACATCCTAACCAACAACCAGACTGTGGCTTCCAAGTAGTAGCAGATTTTACTGCAGACAACTCTTCAGGAACCATGGAGGGTCTGGGATGCGCTGAGGAACCACTAGGTGAGGAACAAGTGGCATGGTCATGAAACCTCACTTAGTGGGGGGAGTTAAATTCTCATAACAATGGGACATCTCAATGCCAGAGGGCGTCTAAAAACGAGAATATCCTAAACAGGACACTCACTTGGTAACCAATTCAATAAGAGGGGGTAGCATAGTTGTAATAATTGCCACTAAGGCCCAGTCGTTGCAATCCTGGGAACATAATTCTGTGTAAAGGCAGCAACAAACAAAGGAAAAGATTGTTTTACTTAAAATTCTAACTAGAAAAGGGTTTTGTTTATTGCAAACAAAAATTTGAGAATAGACTAACAACTGTACCATTGAGGGCAATCAACTTATGACCAAGGGGCTTGGGGAATATTTGGGTACACATGAACAAAGGTATCACAATACCGACCAATTTTCAGCAGAATGTGATCTCACAATCAACTCAAAGCAAAATTGGCCTTCCACTAGCCATCCAACTTTTGCTCAAATTTTTCCATTAATTTATTCCTCCCACACCAATTTTACTTGGCTCAGGGGCACTTCATTTGGTGGGTGACAGGCTGCGACCATGGCCAGGCCACAGGGGCCCAGTACCATTGGGTAGCAAAGGGATTTATCACCCTCTGTAATGAATCAGGAGGCACCTGATCCATACATTGCTTCAAATCAGGTGGCGTTTGATCCAAACGTGGCCCTAATACAAAGAGCCTCAAACTTGGAAAAGTCAGAGTTGAGGAAATTTGACATCCTGAACCCAAATTGCATCCATAAAATGACGTCAGGCTTACTCTCAGCGTGGATGGTGATCCGGTGGCGTGTGGAATCTTTGCTAATGATGTTCTGGACAGTGCTCAAGAGAGCTTAGCGTAGGAGGAGCTTATTCCATACTTGCAAAGCACTATTTAAGGGGAGGATGTTGCAGCCCTGAAGGGCAGTTGCACCTTCTACAAAAAAACAGGAATTTGAATAAAGGAAAATTTGCTTGCTAATAAGAAAATATTATTTATTAAAATCATTAAGAAGTTTGGATCAAAATTATGAGCTCAACCAGTGAGCTTGGTGTGGCAATGGCATCATTATTGGTCCTTTTCTGGTCCCAGACCTTGCTGTTGATGTTCAGCGTCATGGGAACAGTGGTGCAAGAATACATGGCAACAACGAAGCATGGCAGTCAGGTTCAGGGGTGGGCTTCTGCAGGCCTGTCTCTAGTGTGGTCAGTACCATAATTCTTACTGCCTAATTTTTTCATTGTGTTTTGGCGTGAACCTGCCCAATACATTAGATGCAACTCAAATACTTTTGTCAGTTTTGTGGGGTCCCCAAGAAGGGGTGGTGGCTCCAGGAGGGGAGGTATGGTATCGCCATGTGTTGATAGTGGTGATGGTGAGTTTCTCACTAACTTTCTTAATAAGAGAGGTGGTTTGAGTGTGTGGAGTGAGACCCATAAAGAGAAAGGAATGCCAGGGAAGTTCTACATCTCCAAAGGTCGAGATGCTTTGCCCATGGAAGCTTTGGAGAAGATCCACCAAGTGATGTTGCAGATTCATTTTCAGACATGGTTGGCTCAAGCAACAGGAGGTAGGCCCCTTTCTCACTGCATATTGCACAAATTGTGGAAAAATTACCCTCAGATTTAGCCAGGTGGGTGCAAAAGTTGATTGAGGAGCAAGGTCACCTCCCAGGATCAATGGACGAGTGTGTCAATTGGATTGACTAGGCTGCCTGCCCATATGAGGCACAGGATGAAGTGTGGTAAGGTTTGCTGATGGTGTGTCAGGGCTGAGGATCAGTTGAAGAATATGGGCGGATTTTCCGTCCATTGGCAAAAGTATGCGAGTCTTTGATTCACAATAATCAAGAATGTTCAGACAGGGGCTGAAAGTGGATATGTTAGCCGCCATGGCAGCTGCTAAGGTTCAGAGTTCGTTGGCGGAAGAAATTGCGTTGGCAGTGCAGGTGGAGAAACAATTGGCCTTGGTGCGGAACTGGTGGGAAGATTTTATGTACCCAGGAAGGGGCCAGTCGCCCGCAGTGGCCAGCAGAGGTCAAGGAGGTTGGCAGGGAACACCCAAGAATTTCAGAAATATTTATGCAGGGTTCTGCCAGGGAAATGGTGAGTAGTCAGAAAGAACAGAAGGTCAGGGTCCCATGAAGAGTTATAGTCCTAGACCTTCCTTACCTGCGAATTTGCAGTCTGAGAATGCCTTAAGCATTAAATCTACTTCTTTGTTTTACCCTAGGTTATTTATTCTGGTGGAGTTACACTTGCATGGTCAAATGGAGAAGGTGCTGATCCTGGTGGATACAGGGGCTGAGGAAAACTATGTGGATTTCAGTTTTAACAGAACGTTTGAAGTTGGAGATGAAGAGGGGACCTGAGGTGGTGTTCGCCAATTTGTTAAGAAGAGCTCCATCATGGCGTTTAGAGCCCTTGGTAGTTGTTCTGCAGGACCTGTTTTGGTTAAAAGAGTGATTCTGTGAAATTAGAAATCTGGCACATCCTGTGTTACTGGGGATGTGATGGTGGCATCATTTCCAGCCCCAGATTGAGTTGCCGCATAAGATGATTACCTTGACGCCGCAGATTGGGCCTCAGATGAGGTAGAAGATGGAGGTTGGGAGTGATGTTCCAAGCGGTCACAGGAGCTTGGGTGGGATGCAGGAGGTAGAGTTACTAGCTGAGTATAGCAACTTTGTTGATGTATTTGGTCCTATTGGAGACTCGCCTTTTTCCCCTATGGGTTCTTTTGCATATTCATTCCGGTTCAAGGAGGGGACAGAGCTTCTAAGAGGGTGTCTGATATATGCTCTTAACGAGTGGGCCAGAGAAGCATTGGTGGGCCATGTGAAATTGATGTTGGACAAAGGTTCAATTGATCCATCTATGTCACCAGTTGTGCCTCCTATATTACTGGTGCCAAAAGCGAGTGGCGAATTATGCCCATGTGTGGATTTCTGACATCTGAACATGATCACTGGGTCTAATAAGTATCCAATGCCCTTGTTGGAGTATATTCTCCCAATGGTTACCAGATGCATGATGTTTACAAAACTTGACCTCGCGGATTCATTTAATCAGGTACCAGTGAGACTGGAGCATCAGCAATACACAGCATTTAAGTGCCACCTGGGGGTGTTTCAGTATTTCATAATGCCGTTTGGGCTTAGGAATGCTCCAGCTTTGTTCCAGCAGATGATCGACCATGTCCTTGGGGGAATGATTGGTCAATGATGTGCCACCTATATAGGAAGAAATCTTAGTATTTTTGCAGTCCTGAGAGGATCATATACAAGATGTCCAGGAATTTCTGGGAGAAATTGGTTGGATGGGTTTGATATTGAAACTTTCCAAGTGCAAATTCAACCAAAGTTTGGTAATGTCCTAGGTAACGTGGTTATTCAAATGGATTGGGAGTATTTTAGGATAAACTGTGTGTGGTGAGGGCATGGAAGGCCCCTGTGGATCAGATGGGGGTGCGGAGTTTTTTGGGAATATTATACCCCCTTTGTCAGTTTATGAAGAATTTTTCCCAGATTTCCTTACCTCTCACGCGTCTAACACAGGATATCCCATTCATATGGAAAGGAAAGAGGAACATGTATTCGGATTACTAAAGAGTAAGTTACTTACCACGCCTGTACTGGTCTGTCCAGACCCTAAGAGGCCATTTGTGATGAAAATGGACGCCTCAAATTATGCTATAGGGACAGTATTGCTTCAGGAAGGGGAAGATGGGCTGGAACACTCCATGTGTTACTTTAGCCATGATATGCTTCTCACGAAGACAAACTACCCAGTATATAATAAGGAACTGTTGGAAGTGATAGCAGCCTTGCAGGAGTGACAGCATCACCTACTCTATGCCCAGCATCCTTTTGATATTCAGATGGATCACAAAGCAAAAGAATACTATTATGAACCCAGAAAGATGAACCAGCAGCAGGCCAGATGACATGAGGAGCTGGTCCGTTATAACTTCCGGGTGGAGTACAGGCCAAGAGCATCAAATGTCCTAGTGGATTGGTTGAGTCGAGATGGGGGCTTTGTGTATGAGAGGAGGAATTGGAGGAGTTTAATACAGCCATGATGTTCTAATTGGACCAATTTGTGATGATTGAGTATAGGGAAAGTGAGTTGGGGGAGGAATTCCACTGGAAGCAAGGAAAATCAGAGTTTTCACAGTGGCTGAAAGCTGAGATGATGGAGGGATGGCAGCACAAGTGCCATGAGGCTTTCATGAAGAGGGGTGGGGTGCTATACCACAATTATCACATATGGGTGCCCAACCAATTGCTACAATGGGAGGTAATTTGGGCTTTTTATGATCATCCGTTGGTGGGTCACCTGGGAGTGGAGAAAACAATAGAATTGGTGCAATGGGAGTATTTGTGGTTGGGCCTGCATAAGGATGTCAGGAAGTATGTATGGGAGTGTTTGGTATGCGTGAGGGCAAAGCCCTCAAGAAAACAACCATTGGGTAATTTAAGTCCACTGTCAATACCATGGGCCCCATGGAGCTCAATTAGTGTCAATTTCATAATGGGTCTTCTGAAGGTGCAGGGGAAGGATGCGGTTATGGTGGTCAAGGATAGACTTACCAAATATGAAGAGTTTTTCCCATACACCAGGTGTTTTTCAGCAATTTGACGTGATGAGGATTTTCATTGATGAGGTGTTCTCCCAGCATGGCTTACCTGAGTAAATCATTTTGGATCAAGGTCCACAATTTTATTTCAAAGTTCTGGTCGAGTTTGCTGGGGAATTTGGAGATCAGGCCTGGACGGTCCTCAGCATATCATCCTCAATCTGATGGACAAATGGAGAGTGTGAACCAGATACTTGAGTAGTATATCTGGAGTTATGTGTCTGATCAACAGGATGACTGGGTTTCGTGGATTTGGATGGTCCAGTTCACTTACAACAATCATTCTCAGCCTATAATGGGAATGTCACCATTTTTGAAAATCAAGGTATCAATCCCAGATCAAATGGGGGATCCGTGGGTGGAGTGTGTCATGGGCAGATGCGATGGCGTGTACTATGTCAGAAATCAGGAAGAAGTTATGGGGGAATTTGAAGCAGGTGATGACTCAGAAGAAGTGACAGGCAGATTGATGAAGGGCGCTGGATCCAACATTTGAGCCTGGGGACTGGGTATTGGTGGCGGCTAAGAACAATGCTGTCCCAGTTAAGAGTCATAAGCTGGGACCAAAGTTTTTGGGCCCATACCAGATTGTCCAAGCCATTAATTGGGTAGCCTCTAAGTTAAGTTTGCCAATAGGTTCCAGGGCCCATCTGGTAATTCATGCTTCCCAGCTACAAGCTTCAAAGGAATAGGTCTGGAGCTTCTAGGATCGCTAAACCCTAGGGAAGGGGATGTGCCAGAATACAAGGTGGAACGGATATTGGATGTGAGATGGGTGAGAGGTCAGCAGCAACTTCTGGTGAAGTGGAAAGGCTATCCGGTGGAGGAGGCAACGTGGCAGATGAGGGAGGACTGTGCAAGGTGCCCAAAGAAGGTCCAGGAGTTCTGGTCTTTACAGGGGGGGTGATGTAATGGATCAGGAGGCACCTGATCCATACATTGCTTCAGATCAGGTGGCGTTTGATCTGAACGTGGCCATAATCCAAAGAGCCTTGAACTTGGGAAAGTCAGAGTTGGGGAAATTCAACATCCTAAACCCAAATTGCATCTGTGGAATGATGTCAGGCTTACACTCAGCATGGATGGTGATCCAATGGGATGCATAATCTTCACTAATGATGTGCTGGACAGTGCTCAAGAGAGCTTAGAATAGGAGGAGCTTATTCTATAATTGCACAGCACTATTTAAGGGGAGGATGTCGCAGCCCTGAAGGGCAGTTGCATCTTCTACAAAAAATGGGAAAATTGAATAAAGGAAAATTTTCTTGATAATAAGAAAATATTATTTAATAAAATTAATAAGAAGTTTGGATCAAAATCATGAGCTCAACCAGTGAGCTCAGTGTGGCGTTGGCATCATTCTTGGTCCTTTCCTGGTCCCAGACCTTGCTTTTGATGTGCAGCGTTGTGGGAACAGTGGTGCGAGAATATGTGACAACAATGAGGCATGGCGGTCAGGTTTTTGGGTGGGCTTCTGCAGGCCTGTCCCTAGTGTGATCAGTAACATGGCTCTTACTGCCCAATATGTTTGTTGCATATTGGTGCAAACCCACCCAGTACACCCTCAAATTTCACCAGAGTTGTACCCCTTAATTTATCTGCATCTTTTTTGACATTTTGTCAGAACCCAATATTGTAACTGGAGTTGGGCTTCCAATCAATTTAGATTTTTTTGCTTCAATGGTAAACCCTAAGGAAGTCACTGGGGGTTTGCGCTAACCATTACTCTTCAGCTGGCATCCTCTCGCTACTGCCACCTCCATGCTCACACCCCTAATCCACAGGATTAGTTCTTGTGTGGTCAGATGAAGGAAGGGGGCAAACTTAAGGGGGTGCGCCGTTACTCGCCTGTCATCCAGCACATGAGTTAAATCGCCCTGGGTGATGAGGGGGATGGCTGCCTTATTGGCCCACTTTTTTAGTGCAAAATGGGAATGCCTTGCAATCAAGTCACAGGGTGTGTTTTAACAGACTTACACTATCACAAACATGGCAATGGTAAATGTATTTGTTAGTTTTAATTCTCAGATTAAAATAAACTCCTAAAGAAAACCATCAATGCTGATAGATTACTCCCAATGATGGATCACTTGATCCTTCCTATTTATCTAATAATCTGCCGTTAAAAGACTGGGACCTGGTCGCTACTCTACTTCTGAATAGAGTACCTTTTTGTTAAAGTCTGGCTATATTGACGATTGTTCCCAGAGATTAATTTGCACAGGTTCAGTTATGTGCACAATTTTTGTTGTTTGATAGTAATAGATATATATGAGTGATAATAGTATGACAACTATTATCCATAGTTAGATAAATAAACCAGATGTGGTCCAAAGCTAAACTTATAATGATCCACAACATACTGATTATATTGACAAAAAGGACTTCTTACCTATTCCAGCTGAACTCAATTCATTCACAGATTTTAAGGTTCCCAGTATTAGTTCCCATCATACTGAGCCAGAGGAGACCACGTCAAAGGTCTGCTTCTCTTCTAAGGATATCTGATCCTTACTCCTTATTACACAAAATAGTTCACAATTATTGTACAACAATAATTAACTGAAGGTGAATAGAACTTAGTAAAGATACTTTTATCTGATCTGCTTTATCAATAAAATTACTAGGGAATTCATAGGGAGAATTTAGCGCTCAACTCCTTAGTTGGCGCCTCAACCATGAAACGGCAGCCGCTGCCATTTAATTACTCTGCAAAGTCTTTTCTTGAAATGATCTTCTTCATCAGGCTAAGGATTCCTCTGTCAGACATCCAAGAGACCTAAAAAGGAAAGATCCAGAAAATGTGTCCCTACCATCCCACTTAATCACAGTGAACCAACCATATTTGGCTAGCAACCTGCTTAGATAATGAGACTCTTTACTCATTATAGCAGTTCACAACCCAACTGAATGATTCTCTAGTTGCAGGCGGCATTAATCGCCTCACAACTGCTGATTAAATTCTCCAATCAGTCAGTGATGAAACCCAAATGATAAAAAAATAATAAACCTTATAGTTAATCAACGATCAACTATCAGATGCCACAATTTCGTTGGCAACTGTGCCTGACGAGATATTAAGAATTTACACTGATTGATCCACCAATGATCCAAACCTGAAGAATTACTCAAAAATTCCTGGACATTGTTAACCTGAATTGAGGTCAACTGATATCCAATTTATTTGCTAGTGGGACTTATCCCCTAGCAAACCAGAAGGTAACCTAGGAAGCTGAAAAGTGGGCAAAAATCCCAACATATCCCCTCTCATGCCTAGGTTTAGAGTGAGAATAAGATTAGGACAGGAGAATTACACCTCAGGCTAGGTTGAATACTTCTTAATTTTCAGCGGAGCACAGCCATCCTGCATTCAACGCTGTTCATGAAAATTTTTGGCCTGCAGTTCTATTACTTTGTTCCTCGCTGCTGCCTTAACAGAGTGTAGTCCTTGGACCCACTTTCATGCCAGACTAGTTGGATTGTTTGTGCCAATGCTAGTCTCAGAAAGCCAGTTCCCTCTGGTCAGAGCATATGACCTTTTGTCATATTCAGGATCTTGGTTCAGCGTCCTTGATTTCTTGTTATCCCTCCTCATCCTTAGCAGGAGGTTACTACTGTCAATGTCTTTCTTGCAAAAAAATAAGAAAGCTTAATTACATTTTCTCTCTTTTTTTCTTGTATCATACTTACATTTTCTTTTTTAAGAGCTTATTTTATAAATTAGAAATTAATTTCACTGAATTTAGAGTAAATTAGAGCTTAATTTACACCGAAGTGGATAATGTTGACCATTATAAAAAGGCTGACATCCCCTTAATGGCTCTGATTGGAGGCATGATTTGGCAACCTCCTCCCAGCGTACTTTGTACCATGCCAGCCCATACGTCTAACGTTCTCAATGAAGCCCACCGGCAAGCATTCAAGACTAATCCTCCAGCGCCAGTGCCCTATCATGACTATTTGGGGTTATTTGCTTACTGCCTCTTTCTTTTCTGTTGCTTTCCTCCCCAGTCTGGAGTATCATGTTTGGCAAGTACTAACATTTAAATTTCTCTTCCCCTCATTGTATTCTCTCAGGGATCAGCTTCTTCTCAACAAACTTGGCTTTGAGTGGGCCTAGCCCTTTCTAGCGTTCAATAGCAAACTAGATTTTGAAGATTTTTTACTCATACTATCATACATCCTCCATCGCCCAAGAGGCGACATAGGTGGAATCATTCCCAAATTGAAGATAATAAATAAAAAATATTAAAATACATGACTTTTTTATGTTTTTTTCTACTTTTTTTTCTATATTTTATCATATTTTTTCATATTATTATATGGGACACGATCTGTACTCAGCTCAATGGTTCATCCTTTTATTTATTGTTCTCCTAAACTGAATTTAAGTATACTCAGATTTACAAGTTTTCATGGTTCAATGGTCTTATTTTTTATTAATTAACCATTTATTTTGGTTCAGCGGTCCATTTTTAGGACTTAACCAAAATATGTCAGGATATAACTATCCCAATGGTTTAGTGGTCCTTCAGGAACACTCTCATTTTTTCTTGGATACACTTCTTTGGGTATATCACATGGAACCTGTTAACAATTCTATCTGCAAGGTACTTGATGGAATAAGCATCTATTGTCATCTTGGAAATAATCTCAAATGGACCCAACCACAGCGCATTTAATTTATTTCTTCTCAAAAAGCCATGTGTGTCACAATAGAATACCTTATTGCCTAAATTGTATTCATATAATGCCAGTTGGTTCTTATTGTCCATCATCTTGTCCATAATCATTTTCTTCAAGGTTGTATCAAATGCTTGCTACAGCATTGCAATCAGAAGATTTGAAAGTCAGATTAAGTACTGCTTGGCACTCATCCCCAATGTTGGTTTGACAACCATATATTAGAAATGGTGGTAATGCGGTCTTACTTCTAACAATAGATCATATGGCATTTTCCCCATTGCTTATGGTGACTAATGTTGTATGCAAATGTCACCAAACTGAGCTATATTTCCCCATACAGAAGTTTTTACAGCAAACAGCTTCTTCAGCGTCATTACCAGCATTCCATTTACTCTTTCTACCAGTCCGTTTGTTTCTGGCTGGTAGGGTACTGACACAACTCCTTGGATCCCCATTATTTCATCGAACCTTGTGATCACATGGGATGTAAAATTTATTCTGTTGTCACTCAACAAGACTTTTGGGCATTCATAACAATAAACAACTTGATCCAGAATAATTTAGTGCAGCACTAGATGTGCCCACTTTCGCCAGGGCCTTCATCTTGACCCATATGGTCAGATGATCAGTCGCAAATATAATATATTTGATTCCCCCAGTGCTCATAGTCAGTGATCCCATCATTTCAATAAACACTTTATGCCAGGCAAATACAGGGCAGACCAGTCGATATCTGGTTGTGTTCTTGTGTGGTTTATGCAACTGGCACTCCACACAGCAATCCAGATAAATGGCCACATAATAGTTGATAGACTCCCAGTAATATTACTGGCAAATGTGGTTGGTTGTCTTTTCTCAGTCCTTCATGCCCAACAAACTTATGTGCGGCTTGAACTATTGCCACTTGTTCTGATGGTTTGGGAATAGCAATCATTTTCCGACAAATAATCTTGAATACTTTTCCATCCTTGGTCTCAATGTTTTCCATCACTTTTTGAAGCGCACATTGGATTTCTTGTGGCAGTTCCCAATTTCTCCATTGACCATTCTCTGAAAAATTACATCAGCCTATTAATGTACCGCTTAGACCATTGGTAACCTTGTTAAGCCATCTGCATTTCAATGATAATCTCCTGCTCTATGGACTATTTCAAAGTTGTAAGCTTGAAGCTTCAGTTCCCTCGAACCAAAACGTTCTTCCAGTTCTTTCAGGTTATGCAGCTAACGCAGTAATGAGTGGTCTTTCACCACTTTATAGTGCGTACAGTGAATATACACCCAAAACTGCTTACAGGCGTAAATCAATGCAAGTCATTCATGCTCAGTAATGGTGTAATTCCATTATGCTGCTGATAACGTCCAGCTCACATAAGCTACCAGATACTCATCCCTGAGTTCATCCACTTGACTCACAATGGCGCAAACCGCTGTTAACAAAGCATTGATCTATATTTTAAACTCCCAATTGAAGTTGAATATCTCAGAATTGAAGAATTTATAAAATACCAACGTAACTCATTAAAAGAATCCTAAACCTCCTCATTCCATATTGTCCTTTCTTTTAATCCCTCAGCAAATGGAAAAGGGGCTTTGCAATTCTCGTAAAATTACATATTAATTTTTGGTAATATACAACCATTTCAAGGAATACTTGGATATCTCAGACACTTCTAAGGATGACCATCCGCTCTATGGCTTCAGTCTTCTGGTTTTGCGGCTGCAGTCCACTAGAGTTGATGATGAACCCCAGATATTCCAACTACTTTTTAATAAAGTGGCACTTCTTCAGCTTGATATTCAGAAAGGCTGCGGACAGTCTCTTATAGACTTCTTCCAAGTGGTGCATTTGGTCAGTGAAGGTTTTACTGAACACATCTAAGTCATCCAAGTACACCAGGACGCAGAACAACTTCAAGTCATTCAATATGGTGTCCATGTCTCTTTAGAACCTTGCAGACGCATTTCAAAAGCCTTGGGGCATCTAAGTTGGTTGGTATAGCCCCTATGCGGTAATGACTGCGCACTTCTCTTAGTCTTCAGTTGTCAAATTGGTTTGCCATTATCCTGAGATTAGGTCCATTGCGGAAAAATACTTTGCTTCTCCCAGACAATCTAATATATAATCAATTTGTAATAGTGGATACAAATCCTTCTTTGGTATCTTGTTTAGCATCTGATAGCTTTTCACCACCTGATTAGAGCTGTCCTTCTTCTTCATGATCAGGATAGGGCTTGCCCAAGGGATCAATGACAGTACTAGAAGCCCATGCTCCACTAATTTTTGATTTTATCTCTTCCACTATCACTTCAGCTGCCTTCAATTTTGGATCATTTTCATCTGTTTTGGTAAATTTTCCCTGGTATCAACTTTATGGATACGTTCTTTGCACATCATAAGTCATGATCATCCTGGGCGAAGATTTACCAATATTTTTTGAATAGTTTGAGTACCTCTTCCTGATGTCTTTCCATCAGATCAGCGAGTTGCTTTTGGTCAACCAACCAGTTAATATTCTCAGCATTATTTGCCAGAAATCCCATCTCAGTGATAAACAAAAGTATGGATTTTTTGAAATTTCGATGTTGGGATAAGTTGGACAAATGTGATGATCTGATTTTTCTCAATCTTAGCTGGTTTTCCACTTAGATTCGTCAAGAGAACTCGGATTTCTCCATGACATGACATTACAATTCCCGGCGCCACCCATGGCTCTACTCTGGACTTCTTCCATGGGCTACTGACCTCTCCATACAATAGCTCAGTAATTCAAAAGTCAATCCAGTATTTACTAAATGAGATCTCAGCGGTATGGTACTTGACTTCTTGGTTTGTAACAGAATTCAACATTTTTCAGGATTTCCGTTGGCATTTCTCTTCACTTTCATTCAACCAGTTGGTAGCAAATCAGGATAATACCATCATTATAGATCAGAAATATAGATTTTTTACTCCTGGTACGCGGAGTTTCCCCATCTCTCTGATAGAATAGAGGCAGCGTTTGACCCATTATGACCAACATATTGTCCTTGAAGTTACAGTCAACTCCATACTTCCTTAGAAACTAAGTGCCAATTAGAATGTCATAGTTTTGGTTGGCCAAAACTATAGCTAGAGCGGATACCACCAGGGATCCAAATCTGAATGGTAATGCGCTATACGCTCTACGGGAGATGGTCTTATCAGGCCCAGAAGTTCCATATTCTTTCTTATGTTCTAATTTAAGTGAGATTCTCATTTTCTTCACCAGTTGGGTCAAGACAATATTAATTGGAGCTCTATTGTCAATAATCGCCTGCATTTATACTCAATCGACCACTATATCAGTATACATACACTTGGAGTATTGCAAAATAATGTTTACTGAGTGTATAGTGGCGTTATTTGCCAAATTTGAGGGTTTGAATTTTTGTGCTAACAAATCAAGAAAAGATTTAACTGTGCTTAGAAGGATTGACAGGTTCGCTTTATCTAATTTGAACTTGGCTAGTTCATCTGTATTCTCATCAGATTGGATCTTGTCTTCAAGTTGGCATGCATATGGGTAAGTGACCTCCTTAATTATCTTGAAGTTGATCCCCTTTTCTCCAGCTCTGATTACAACATTGGCTTCTAAGTTGACCACTTGATAAAGCTGGTACTGCACGTTGTCATCAACAAAAAAGATTACTGATGCTAATGTCCTCATTCATGATATCAGGAGGAACAGGTTTAACTGCAGATCTATACTGTTCCACTTCTAAGTTGCAGGCCCTTTTCCCACTCTTGTGGGAGTTTGGCTTCCTTAGCCTGCACCACGTTGATTTGCTCCTTAGGCTTCTTTCTGGAGCACTGGGAATTGAAGTGGCCCTTCCCTCCGCACTCAAGTAAGTGCATGTTGCTCTTGGATGTCCAGTTTTACCCTTCAGGTTTATTTTCCAGCACTGTTTTATTGGTTGATTCCTTTTGTAGGTTTGGTCAATTTGGTTAGATTTGAATTTCTGACAAGGTAAGCTTAAAGTTTTGATTAGGGGCCTCAATTATGGATTCTAGAATCTTCAAGTGATCCACCATTTGTGAGGTGGTTATTTTGTTAACTAATTTGGAAGACATCATTTAATATAAATTGTGATAAGGCCAAAGAGCCACTTGTAACATGATCTGCACATCAAAATTGTACAAGACTTTTGTTCTGACTAAAATCTGTTTTTCTTAATAGAACTGGTCATCAAAATTCGCTAAGGTTTTATCTTTCAATAATTAGATCCCCATAAATTCTTGCTTGAGTTTCAACATATGCAAGGGAATTTAAGACATCTTCATAATTGCAGCCTTGGCATCAGAATAGGACCATTTGTCTCCCTCAAGATGAGATAACACCAAGTTTTGGCAGTCAATATCCAAGCAGTTCATGGCCGTCAAAGCTTTTTGTCTATTGCCACAATTAAACATAGTCATTTCAAACAGGATGAAGGATGCAAGAGCGTTGTCCCTATGAAAGGTGGGTAATTTTGGCGTGGCTTTAAATTCCTCCAAACTTTCTTTAGCCATTACTCTCAGCTCAGCTACCCAACTGACTATAGGAGTAATCTCGGGGGTCATCTCTAAAATGGTAGCAAATGCTGTTAGCATATTTCTAGGTGTTGTCAACTTCCCAAAAGGATTTTTTGGGGTCATTTCTTTGCCGTCCATTGCCGTATAGGGTTCACATCACATTTCTGATTCTTCAGTTAGTTGACTTGTTTCACTAGTCATTCCATGTCCAAACTAAGTGAGCGCAATTGAACACAATCAGCTTCACGTTCCGTTTTCTGTATTAAACTTCTCTGATCAAGTCTCCTTCTTTCTTTTTCAATGACGTTACTTTTCTGAGTAGCTCATTGCTATATTTGAAATTTTAGAACTCCTTCCTCAATATTAGTGACTCTCTCCTCTAGGGCATGAAGTCACTATGATCAGCTAAATTCAAAGAATTCTTATTGATGTTTTCTAATTCCGTCCATAGTTTTCTTATTTCTTCAAGATATGACATCATGGATTGACTTGTCTTACTAAACTACCCCTGTAGTGAGCACCAAATGTTTAAAACTGGGACCTGGTGGCTACTCTACTTCTGGATAGATAGCATTTGTTACATTCTGGTTTCATTGACGATTGTTCTCAAAGATCAATTGTACAGGTTTGGTTATGTGCACAATTCGCATTGCTTGATAATAATAGATATATATGAGCGATAATAGTATGATGAATATTATCTATAGTTTATATATAAACCAGATGTGATCCAACGCTTAACTTGGCTTAATCCACGAGATACTGATTATGTTGACAATTAGGGACTTCTTACTTATCCTGGTTGAACTTAATCCACTCACAGATTCAGAGGTTCCCAGCCTTAGTTCCCATCATACTGAGTCAGAGGAGATCCACATCAAAGGTCTGCTTCTCTTCTAAGGATATCCGATATTTACTCTTTATCATACAAAAGAGTCCACAATTATTGTACCACAACAATAATTGACTGAAGATGAATAGAACTTAATAATGCCACTTTGATTTGATCTGCTTTATTAATAAAATTACTAGTAGATTTATAGAGAGAATTTAGTGCTCAACACCATGGTTGGCGCCTCAGCCATAAAACAGCAGCCGTTGCCATTAGATTACGCTTCAAAGTCTCTTACAGTAATGGTCTTCTCCATCAGTCTAACGATTCTTCTGTCAGACATCCCAGAGATTTGAAAACGGAAAAAGCCTGAAAATGTGTCCCTACCATCCCACTCAATCACAGTGAACCAACCACATTTAGCTAGCGACTTGCTTAGATAATGTGACTCTTTACCCATTATAGCAGGTCATAGATTAACAGATTAATCCATTAGTTGCAGGTGGCATTAATCTCCTCACAACTGCTGATTAAATTCCCAATTGGTTGGTGATAAAACATGATTAATCCAAAATTGGTACACCTGATAATCAATCAGTGATAAATTATTAAATGCCCTAATTTCATCAGCAACTCTGCCTGACAAGATCTCAAGCATTTACACGGATTGATCCCTGATGGATCCAAACCTGAGGAATTACCCAAAATCCCCATACATTATTTGCCCAAAATTAAGGTCAACCAATATCTGATTCATCTGCTAGTGAGACTAATCCCCTAGTAAGCCAGCAGATAACTTAGGAAGCTAGAAAGGTGGGGTAAAAATCACAACAGCTTTTTAAATAAGATTTTCCTCAAAACCGCCTTGGTTGCACTAAAATATCCCAATTATCATAGCTAATAATAGCTATGATATAAACTTATTTAGCTGATTATGGAACCCACCTGCGTGAATCCAGTGGGTTTTATGACATATTTTAATTGCACCCATAAAACTAATGCATTTATGACTAATGTTTAATGGATTTTGTCACAGTTACACGACATAATTGAGGGTACAGACTGTAGGAACAAGGCTGGTCGTGAGGAGGCCAAAAGGCTAAGTTAGCAGGCCTCTCTGACCTTAAGCATACCCTGGACCAACACTGGGTACAGCAAGATATGCAAAGTTAGTCCTAGGATGTGCTTGATGCTCACCCTGCATTACATCAAGGGCACTAAAATGAACCACTTTCTTATCATTCAGGAAAGTTCATTATGGTGCTTGGGGAATGGGGTTTGAAATCAGGTCCATTTAAAATATTGTCAAATTGTTACAAATTATGTTGCAATCAATAACTCAAGTTTTGACAATTCTGAGCTATAGTACCATGTCAGATAGTAGTATGCACTAATTGGTTCATTTAGGCATAGCACCACTCTTGCAGATTGACAATTTTTCACAAATGTTTATATTTTCTTGAGACCAATCTTCCTAGTTGGTCATCTTGTTTAATAAAGAACCCCGTTAGTTATACGTTTTTGCATGGTCCCTTGGATGAACCTGTGCGCGGACCTCCTTGAGGAGGTCTTTAACAACATGGGGCATTATATTTTAACAAAATTTATGACAGAATCTGGTGCACAACTAAGCTGTCTTGGGCCCATCCAGATCGAGGCACTCAAGCACCCCAACACTGATCTACACTTGGTTATTAACTCTTCACTGGGGTCCAACCATGTTCTGTTGTTTATTGGAAACCTAGAATTTTATTCTATGCTTTAAACCCTGTCCCTGGGTCCCCTGTGCTACGGCACCTTCTGTGGTGCCTTGTTTTCAAACCTACTAGTGACTAATTCTCTTGGGGTGTTGCTGTGTATCCCAAACCATCTCTCTGGGAATGAGAGAGTTACAGACACTCTCATGATATTAGTCAACAAACTTTTTACTTTAAGGCATCAAAGAGATCAGTATGGGGCTTTATTTAAGTGTGAACTGGATGCGCTGGCCATTTGTTATGGTCTTGATGGTGCTCACCACAGTTTTCTCATTTGGCTTAGTATTGGTGAGTCTTGGCGTTTTTTCTGCTACTACAATCTGGTAAGTGCCCACTCTTCCTGCTTGTACTTGTGGGCTCAGACCTATAATGATTCTATTATTGCAATTCCCAAAAATTTCTCCATTTTTTTCAAAATTTAACAGGCTTTTAAAAAACCTCTCAACAGAAGCCCCTTTTAAAAAAGACAAATTGAAAGGTTCTTGTCCACTCTTGTGTCAGGTATACTTGCTGTATCAGCTGTCTCCTGAGGATGATGACTGGGTTTTCACAGTGTTCAGCGCACAGCCACACTTTTGGTGTAATTGGTAGAGGGTTTTGAGCGTTTCTAGGAACAGCATCACCCAGATGTGTCATCCATCCAAGTTTTCTATGAGTTCTTTTCTCTGCGCCAAGCTGGCCGCCCAGTGAGATTATATTTAAATGAATTATTACAGGGCCCATGCCCTCCCTTTGTCAGACGTCTTTAATGCGCTGTATCTCCATTATACCTTGCACCTCCTCATGAGAAACGCCCTGGTATAGAAATTGCTCCCTCCCAACTTTGACAAGCTGTTTGAAGCTCTTTGGGGCGATTTTCCCGCCCCAACACTAAAGGGGCCAGGTAATTTGGCCGTCATGATTTTACCTAAGGTGGCCCTTATAAATATGGGCCCCAAAAACTTGTGCACGTCTCTGAAAAAGGAGGGATTTTATTCTTCCCTTCCTTCATTTTTTTCGGAATTTGAAGGCAATCAGGGGTTCAACCTCAAATCTAAATTAAATGTCTCATTTGAGACTGCCATGATAATGTCATCTACATTGGCACCTATAAATATGGCGCCTGAGACTATTGTTTTTCACTTGAATGAGGCAGAGCTTTTCACCAATCCTTTACCTGTTTCAGCAGAATTTGATGATTCAGATGAGTCTAGCCCTAAGTTAAACAAAAATGATTCAACTAAAATGATTTTTCTTATAGAGCATTCCCACAGTGCATGCTGGATCAATGATGATGGGTTGGTGGTGATGGCCTTGGATAACAATAAACAACTGGCCAGCAGATCAGGTATGGGGTTGCTGACTCCCAAAAACACGTTTTATATTAAAAATTATATAAAATTAAATGAGCCAAGCATTAGCTCCTGTGTCTCTGACGCGGACCCCATTCCTGTGTATCAAATCACCCCAGAGAACCCGCGTTTGACACTTACCATGATAATCAGAACCCAGGATGTGGATAAAGAATTGCTCTTGAGATATGAAAATGTTTTTGCACTGCTAAAGATATGATAGGATATGTGACCTCAGTAGTGAGAGTGGCCAATTATTCCTCTCCATTTTATTAGGCAAAAACTTATCCTGGAGGCATGCCTATGCCTGATGAAGAAATTCTGGTGAGGTGTTGGCGTTCTCTGCTTTCAAGAAAGACCATTCTGGATATTTTTGTTGACTGCTAACCCTTCACCCCTTTAGTGAAAATTATCACAACTATTTTGGTGGATACAGGAGCCTCTGAGAATTTTATTGACCAACCTAGCTGACTACCTTGAGTTGAATTACTTGCCAGGTGGTATGATTATGAAGGGGCTTTCCAAGGTATTTCCATGCTGAAGGTTCTAGGATTAGTGGATTATCCAGTTGGCAAATATCATTTGTATGACCACTTCCAAGCATCAAAAACAACTTGTACCCCATTATTTTGGGATTAGAGTGGTGGCGAAAGTTTAAAATCAGAACCAACTTGAAAGACAATACCTTGTCATTAAATTTGAATAATGGTCAAAATATAGTTGTCCCCTTGTCTGAGGTTAACTCTCAGGGCGATTTTAATGGCTCAAGGTTCATGCACTCAGTATTACTCCGTTGCTGAAGCCAATTTGGAGGTACCATTACCTTCCTGTTTGGAAGGGCTGAAATCTTCGTTTGATGCGGCTTCATCCAATGTATTACCAGCTCATTCAGAGTTTGAATGCAAGTTCAAGCTCACCGTTGATCTGGTGCGTATATATTATCTAATTTACCCTTTGACCATATGGGAGGAAGCAGCCTTAGATGTATGAATTAATGAGAAGTTAGCTAAAGGCGCATTTATAGCGTAACTCCCAGTATGCTTCCCACTTTTTTTTAAAAAAGACAAAGGTACCTTACGCCTAAGCATAGATTATGGGAACTTAAACAATGATACAGTACCAGATTTGCACCCCATCCTGGTGGACTCACAGATTGATCGCTACATGGAGAAGGCTTATGTCTTCTCCAAACTGGATTGTTTGTATGTGTTCAATCAGATACATATCAATAATGGCCAGGAGTGACTAACCACATTTTGAACCAGAAATGGAATTTTTCAGTTTCGGGCTATGTCCTTTGGGCTTAAAAATGTACCTGTAATCTTCCAAAGCCATATAGATGCGGCCTTTAGGGACCTGCTAAGTGTATGCGTGTTTGCCTACATGGATGATATTCTGGTGTTTTCCTGATCAAGCTTCCCATGCAATTCACCTGCGGCAAGTGGTGGAGCGTTTGAGGCAGCTTTTTTACGCTAAAAGTCAGTAAGTGCGAGTTCTTTAAGTCCCAGGTCACCTTCCTGGGCAACTTCATGCTTGAACAATATCACATGATAACTATGGACAAGGAGAAGGCAATTTGGGAGAGTCCCACCACAACTTTGGCCAAATAATTGAGAAGTTTTTTGGGGACGTGTACATTCCTTAAGAAATTCACGCCAAATCTCTTTATGAGGTGGCGGCGCCTTTGTATAAGGCAAATGGGGAAAAAGTGCTCCAGTGGGCCCCAATTTTGCAGGATGCCTTCCTCACGGTAAAATGCACCTGTTGTCTACATCCATAATTAGACAAGTAGATCTCATAAAAGGAGTTTATTGTGGCTACTGATGCCTCCAACTTCGCTATAGCGGTTGCATTGTTACAAATGGGTGAAGATGGATTAGAGCATCTGGTGGGATATTTTTCCAGGTAAACGTCCTTACATGAGTCAAACTATGCCATTTATGACAAAGAGTTACTGGCGGTGGTTGAGGCGCTAACTAATGGTGTCATCATTTGCATGGCTCATCCCTACCATTCCATGTATGTACTGATCACTGTGCCTTATTGTACTACTGCGCACCTCATGTCCTGACCTCATGGAAAATCTTCTGGCATGAGACCCTAGCCCAATTTTTGTTCTCTTATGAGTTTACAAAAGGCAAGGAGAGTGGTTTGGCGGATGCTTTGAGTCAAAACCTGCGTTAGCTCCAGATCCTAAGGAGGTAGAGGTACACAACACCCACTTGATGATTCATCCAGGTAAGATTGTGTTAAAAACCCCTATTTTATGAACCACATGTCAGCACTTGCTCCTCTGAAAATGCGAAGGAGAATGGTATTCTCGGAAAGGTGGTCCTTTCACAGCTCTTGTCAGCAGAATATACTATGATCATCACCAAGAGCAAGTTAAATCAGAGAAAATTGCCAGTGGTTACAACATTAAGGACGAGATGGTGTTTCAGAACCTTATGGGTTCCCGCTGGAACACTTCTCCTGGAAATCATCCAGGACCATTATGACGGAATTAAAGTTAGACTTCCTGGGAAGGGGAAAATTCTGGAGCTAATCCGCTGCACTTATAATTGCTAGTGTGAGGCGCAGGAGAGCCCAAGTTCGCTTTGGAGAGCACTTCACAGTTCCCAAGGGACCACCTGAGACTCCAAACTACAAGAAGGAGGATGGCCCCAATGTCCTCTATCTGACTAGGGGTTAGCCATTAAGCAGGAGCATTATGGACATGAAACGCAACTTGAATGCTCAAAGTGAGTTTAATAAAAATGGAAAACTCAAAACAAATAATGAGGCGAAATATTTTTATTATAAACTAAGTAAAGTGAGATAACAAAATAGGCCAGTACCATCTCAAGTGAAGGCACAGGCCTTATAAAAGGGAATGAGCATCAACAGGTGGCTGCGCTGTTCTTGTGTTACCTCAACCTGTGGTATCTTCCTCAGCTGTGGTGTATTCTAAAGCTTGCACATGGTAAGAGTTGAAATTGAAATCATTGCAAGAACTTGGGCTGGTAATGTGATGAGCAACCCATTATTGGAAAACCCTAGTTAGCTATTCAAACTTTTTGAAAATTTCTCAGATCAAAATGCACTCCACCTGCGGTGGCCTAACGTTTGACTGGCTTAGGAAAATTGAGTAAAGAATATTGGCGAAATCCTCAAAAAGTAAGAGCTGAAATGGGCAGGTGAGAAATTAAAAACATGGCAAAAACTGAGAATTGTATCATAAATTAAAATAAAAAGAGACTTTGGGATTTTAGGAATGAGAAATTTTGGGGAAAAGGGTAGCAGTATAACAAGATTTAACTAAAGTAAAATCTGTAATTTTGGTGGAGAAGTTAAGAGATCTTTCTGCATAAGATCCTAATCCTTCCAATATACAAACCGCTAGACAGTGTGCGAATGGGGACTTCATTGTGAGAAAGGGGGAGTAGGCACCGGAAAGCTTAACTGAAGGGATTAGCCGTGAAGGTTGCCAGGTACTGTAAGGAGTGCCTGGTCTGCAACCAAATGAAGCCAAATCGCCAGCCCCTTATGGGTTAGTTGGTATGGTTCAAAAGGCTGAAGTTCCTTGGACTTCTTTATCAGTGGATTTTATTATGGTATTACCTGCATCTGAGGGCTACAGTGCCATCATGGTAGTGGTGGGCCGGTTTATGAAGTTCGCTCACTTTATTTCCTGTAGAACCATGGTAGCCACAGATGAGATGGCTAGGCCATTCATGTCTCATGTGCTCTCCCTTCATGAGGTGCCCCAGGAGATCATTAAAAACTGTGGTCCCCAGTTTATTTTTGTATTTTGGGAGCTGTTGTGCAAAGCCCTTCATATTCGCCCTTGATTTTTTACTGCCTATCACCCAAGTCAGATTGGCAGACTGAACGAGTGAACCAGTGATTGGAACAGTTCCTGCTGAGTTACACTGCTGCAGACCATTCATATCGGGTTTCCAACCTTCCCATCGTCCAATTTAGCTATAAAAACGCCCAACATGCATCATTTGGTTGTCCCCTATTTTTCACCAACTATGGGTTTAACCCAGCCTTCAATATGGTGCCAGTTGTGGATCCAAAGTGGAAGCGGTGGTGGAGTTTTCAAAGTCTATCAAGAAAGTACACCAAGGGGTGAGCAATAATTTGGATGCGGCCATGCAAGCTTATAAGGAGAACACCTATGGTAAGAGATGGGTAGGTCCTGCTTACAAGAAAGGGAATTTCATGATGCTTGATGCTAGAAACATCCCAATCAAAAAGCCATGCAAAAAGCTGGGTCCAAAGGGTATAGGGCCTTACCGCATTGTCAGAAAGGTGGTCCACGCCACATACCAGCTATATCTTCCATCATCATTCAGTATATTTGTAATTTTTCATAAAAAAAGCTGACGTTGTTTGAGGGCCCCACCAGAGACCCCAGAGGCTTAACTCGTTGATGGGGTGCCAGAGTGGGGGTTAGAGGAAATTGTAGCCTCTTGCTGGGTAATAGAAAGTCTCAAGTATCTGTTATCATGGGAGAGATTTGATGCTGTGGAGAACAGCTGGGTACCAGCGTGCATTTGGGCTCATGCCCAAGATCTAGTTATGTTTTTCCATGAGCACTTCCCTGAGGCATCAGGACCCAAGTCAAAGCAAGACATCTTCGCCATGAAGCTATTCCCTGCACACAAGAACTTTTGTTGCCAAAAGCCCCTGGAGGGAGGGTGGAGACTAAAAGAACAAAAGGGTAATGTCATGGTTACATGAAATAATTGAGGTTATAGACTGTAGGAACAAGGCTGGGCTTGAGGAGGCCAAAAAGGTTAATTTTACAGGCCTCCCTGACCTTAAGAATGCCTTTAACCAACGCTGGGTATAGCAAGATATGCTCAAGTTGGTCTGGGGATGTGCATGATGCTTGTCACTAAATTGCATCAAGGAAATTATAAATGCACCACTTTGTTATCAGGCAGGACTGTTTATTATGGTTGCTTAGGGAATGGGGTTTTTAAAACTGTTCCATTTAAAATATTGCCAAATTGGGATAAATCATGTTCAATCAATAGCTTGAGTTTGGACTATCTTGAGCTAGAGTACAATATCAGATGGTAGTGTGCTCATAGGTTCATCTTGGCTTAGCACCACTCTAGCAGATTGGTAATACTCCCCCTATTGTTTATTAATGATTCCATGAGACCAACTTTTTTGTTAATCAACTTATTTATAAAGGACCTCGTATTTTTTACTTTTTTGCATGGTCCCTTGGATGAACCTGTGCGCGGACCCCCTTGAGGAGGTCTTTAACAACATGGGGCATTATATTTTAGCAAACTAATGACAGAATCTGGTGCACAACTGAGCCGTCCTGGGCCCATCCAGATCGAGGCACTCAAGCACCCCAACACTGATCTACACTTGGTTATGGACTCCTTTCTGGGGCCCAACTATGTTCTGTTGCTTATTGGCTATCTAGTTATTTATTCAATGTTGTACACCCTGCCCCTGGGCTTCCTGTGCTCTGGCACCTTCTGTATTGCCTTGTTTCCAATCCTACTAGTGACTAGTTCCCTTGTGGTGTTGCTGTGTATCCCAAACCACCTCTCTGGGAATGAGAGAGTTACAGACACTCTCCTAACAAACTCTTTATGTTGATCCTAATAATCTTCATGACAGCGTTTGCTTATGGACGACCCAATTAGGGAGTAACATTACTACTGATAGGCTCCTGATGTCCCAATCAGGAGTGCGTCATTATTTTTTTATATTGTCTTTTCCACGTTTTATTGTATTTCATCAGTTGTATGAAGAAACGCTATTGGGCTAATTGTAAAGGGAATATACACTGCTGAAGGGCTAATATTACGCTAAATTGTCTCCAATTGCAAGATTAGAAGTGCATCCAAAAAAATTCTGAAACGAATCTTATTAAGTTAGCAAAAGGGATGAATTAACTTGGGGAACTTTAATAACCACTGCCATAATCCATAGAGGATTAACATGGCTTTAATGAACTCATCTAATAGATGAGTATGACCAGGAGATGCCCAGAGGTATAAAATACCAGCGCCTGGCCTACCAATTAATAATCATCTAACCATCTTATATCTGATCATCACATATCATCTTCTTTTTATTTCTATCTTCATATTAAGAGTGTAGACAAGCGTTAAGGGTAGCTTTTCATTGTTATCTGCGTCAGGAGAGTTCCCGATTAGAAAGGGAAAAATTACCCAGAAGAGACAAGAAGAGTCATTTATTGTTTAAGCCTTGTGAGCTTCAGAACGGTTAAAAACACTGTAAGACACTTAACAAAATTGAGGATAAATTAATAAACCTCTTCAAAACTATCAAATCAAGAGTATATTCAATAAGCGAGTAGATCCTCAAACTATACAAGTTGTGCTCAAGAACCACAATAAATAACTTAATATGAATAACCAATCTGGATTCCAGGCAGAAGCTGCCAGAATATTTGATGATAATGATATTAAAACATTGAGGTATCACTGAATATTTTACACACTTCCCGCCAGAACACTGAGGATAGTAATTTGTACTTCTTAGATCTTATCACGTTGGGAGGAGGGCATGTAAAGTCAACAGACCCTATTGAGTCTAACTTGAACAGTGTAAAAGAGATGATGGAGACCCTCTTTCATGGCTACAGAATTAGTACATACTAGATGGACCCATTTTTAAAATTTTTGACTATCTTGA
Organism: Massospora cicadina; assembly: GCA_022478985.1. Lineage (NCBI taxonomy): Eukaryota > Fungi > Entomophthoromycota > Entomophthoromycetes > Entomophthorales > Entomophthoraceae > Massospora > Massospora cicadina. The sequence goes on along the minus strand of JAKSZP010005992.1, from coordinate 9,695 downwards.
GGATCAGACCTTCAAGATGAGATGTACATGAGATACTAAGAGGCAACAATGGCAACTCTAGCCAGACGCCTTATCAATACATAAGCAACCAATGAGACTTTTCTTTCTCGTTGCAATCACTATTGCAACCTATTCAATTCAAGACTGAATCTAGTTTGATAATCTCACAGAGGAGATTAGTATGCGCCCATGTCAGGGAGCAGTTGGGCAAGCAAGGTAAGAGGAGCAGGTGGAAGGCCCGCGGCCTCCAACATTCAAAAACGCCCTGGAGAATCTGGTGGAATTGACAAAAATACTAAGAAACTGGCGGTCACTATTTCCCTGGAGATACTCGCATGGCAAGCACAATGCAACCAGTACATCAACATGCCACACTCCCAGCCACTTTTGTCAGTGGAATTTGGAGTCCGCATGTTTCTGGACATCCAAAAAACAGCCTTATGGGAAAAATTTTGTGAAGATGTACACACAATTTTCCCAACCGTGGTGTATGTTACACCTCACTCCATATCACATGGTTGGCTGGACCTAGGTTTCGAAAGCAAAATGGCAGCAGACGAGTCTGCAGCAGTGCGCGTAGTAGTCAACCTCCCCAAAGGGCAATGGGTCATCAAAACTAAACGCACCAGATGGACAAAATCAAACCAAATTTTCCTCACGTTCAACTTTTTGCCTACTACGGTAAAATGTGACAATTTGGAATGACACCTGAAAGATGGTCTCGCCATATATGGTGAAATACAATCTTTCAAAGTGCAACACTTCACGCTGATGCCACACCTGTGCACAGGCAAAGCCATCGCAGTTCTGACCTCAACTGAGGAGATCGCAAAGGACCTAACCCAGATCCTGCACTCCACTTTTATTGATATTGCAGGGCATACCACCCACCCATTCCGAGTGACCGTGGACAGCGCGCCCCCCATTTGCACCCACTATGATGCGTTCGGCCATAAGGCACATGCATGCCCCATCAAGGAGGGCGTCACATTCCAAGAGCACCCCTCAGCGGCCATGGCCAGTGGAGAGGCACACTATGAACCAAACTGCAAGCACCAAGGAGGCCTTCCCGTGTGGAGCACAAGGCTGCTACCTACTGGTAAAGCCTATCTCCCCACAAGAGCAGAAGAAGGCCAAGCAGGCCCATAGGGCCGCGGCCAAGGAAGCGGCCAAAGCCACCACCGCTATCCCACACTCACAACGCCAGGAGGATATGGAGACCTTCGCAGCAGAAGCAACTCAGGAATCCATCAACCAATCAGATTGGGAAGCCCATGCCAAGCAGGCCACTCAATCTGAGGATCCAATGGGAGATTCAATCTCACCCAATTGTTACACCCAAGCTCCAGTTGAAACTGACTTGGGACCCATCCAAACTGAAATTTTTTTTGACCCGCTCAACGGTGCACCAAACTCACCCACACCACAAAAAATTTGTCCAACGTCGGGAAAACAAAAAGCAAAGGCTAAAGCCAACGCGACTCTTTCTACAAAAATCAACAAAAACTCCAATAGCATTGCTGCTAACACCCACACTGCTGTGAAAGCCCGCGGGGATCTAGAAGAGGATGGTGGGCCTGGGTGCCCACCCCCTTGCACCTAAGGTGCAATGGGGGAAACCTTCACTATAGGGATGTTGAATATTGCTGGACTCAAGGCCTCCCCATCCTGGGCTAGGAAACTGAGTTTTTTACAACACAATTTACCCGTGGATATCCTGGCCATCCAGGAGTCCCACTGTCCACGAGGTTCCAAGGAAGCTTGGAAAACAATGCTCCTCCCATCTTTATCCTTTTGGTCAATGCACTGTGGGGTGCTAATTTGGAAAAATAATTTTTTCAAATTTTTATCCTCAGAAACATTCCTAAATGGCCGAGTGCTTGTTGTCACCTTCTTGTGGGCTGACGTAGCACATGCAATCATCAACATCTATGCCCCAAATGGTGCACATGAGCGTCGGGAATTTTTCCCATCAGTCAAATCCCTCCCGCTACCCTCAGACTCCTTCATAGTTGGTGACATGAACTGTTGGCTAAACACACCAACGGACTGGTGGCCTTCCTCACCCCACGCCCCCCAGGGTCACGTAGAACTATGCGTTCTAAAGGCCACCCTCAGGTTAATGGATGCGCTGCTGCAGCATGCCCCGCTGCTTGAAAACATGATGTGGCCCCACATCCACAACAGCCAATTAAGGTCCATGACCCGCATCAACCTTATTCTAACGCCGGCGAAATTCCAACCCCACATCTCCCACTTCAAGACAACAAAATTGGAATTCTCTGACCATCGACTGGTCTTGCTAAACTACCACCTACCTGTCACAGCTGCTAAGGCCCCACATTGGTACAAAATCTGCCCCCAAGCTCAGGTTGCCAGGATTTTCCACGTGGGTAGAAGAGGCAACTATGGCAAAAGAGTTTGTTGCACCATTTTGTGCGGACCACATTTCCACATGGGCAACTTTCAAAGATGACACCATCCGCCACTCTCGCCATCTCTCCTCCAGATGCTCACAAGCCACATCAGCAGTTATCTCGCGTGCTCTGGCAGAGTTGGCACACTTGAAGTCCAACATCCCAGTTACAGGATACAGCTCTGCATGGGGACAGAAGTGGGTGGAGGCAGCTGCCCACCTCAACGCACTCGAAAGACAACACAAACATCGGGTTTATGTTCAGTACAGGGCCACATGCATCACAAAAGGCGACAAGTGCACCGCACATTTCTTCAAAAAAATTTTCACACCATGCCAGAGCATGGCCTGCACACAGGTGCGAAGATTGGATAATTCCATTGCGGATACACTGGCCGAAGTGGCAATCAAAATGCAACAGTATTACTCTGAGTTGTACCGATCTGACCCAATTCAGCTGGCTGAAGTGGCGGAATTTCTCGACTGAGCCCACATCCACTCCATTTTCTGATACCTGGAAATAATGAATTTGATTACTCCGAACAAATTATGGACAGCCATTCGCGGTGCACCAAACCAAAAATGCCCAGCCTCAGATGGCATTCCATATGAGTTCTACAAAAAATATTTCAAATATATATCCCCATTGCTGCTCGCCTCACTTAACCAAAGCTTGATGGAAACGCGCCTCCTACCAGGAGGACATGAGGCCTTCACTGTCACACTCTTCAAGAAAGGGGATAAGCTAGACTTAGCCAACTGGCGCCCCATTTCTCTAACAAACACAGACACCAAAATTTTAACAAAAATAATGGCTAACCGTTTAGGGACTGTAGAATCTGCCATCATCTACCCAGAACAATTCGGTTTCATCCCCAGAAGGTTGATTTGGGATAACGTGCACTCTGTGGCTAATGTATGTCAGCCCACAGCCTCTGGGGCACTTGTATTCTTGGACCAACAAAAGGCCTATGATAGAGTAAACTGGGATACCTCAGGGCCTGCCTCCATCAATTCCCTACCCCCTCGCTTCATCAACTGGGTAATGCTGCTCACAGAATCTGCAACAATGGCAGTGTGTGGCCCTGGCTTCCTAATGGAAGTAGTCCACCCTCAAAGGGGCTTGCGACAAGGGGACCCCCTCAGCCCACTCTTATACAACTTCAGCCTTGACCCACTACTGCGAAATGTGAATGCCCAACTCACTGGGGTCCACATGCCAGGCCAAGCCCCAATCAAGATAATGGCGTTCGCAGATGATTGTGTGGTTGGGGTGTCTAATAATCAAGATGCACGCGCGCTTGAAGCTCTCATCCAGGAGTATTCCTGGGTAAGCAACGCGGCACTGAACGCTTCCAAAACCGAAATCATCCTCCTTGGTCAGTTTCAGAACTGCTGGACCCCAGCAATTAGTTCCCAACCCGGTCCATCTGCTCGCCCACGTCCTCGCCCTACTAATTCAAAACACACCGCCCCACTGGTGCTCCCCTTCGTGCCACGTCCTATCATAGGACCAGTACGCCATCTGGGCGTGTGGATGGAGGCAGGCGGATACGCGTCAGCAGTAATGGAGTGCCATATTCTGGATAACGTGACGAAGCGAATTGCCTCTCTCAGAGCCCACCCTACTTCCCTTACTGGCAGGATTGTTTTAGCCAACTCCATGCTCCTCTCCAAAGTCTGGTTTGGAGCCCATGCCATCCCCTTCTCCCCAAGCTTCTACAAATCCTTGTACGCCTTGCTGCAAGGATGGCTTTGGTCGGGCCGCCTTCCACCAGTGTGGCTAGAGGTCATGTTTGGCTCTCAACATCATGGTGGCATGGGCCTGCTTGACTTCAAAGCCTATGCCGCCAAGATCCTGGGCACCTGGATTGCGGCTGTCACCACCCCTACACTCCCCTCCCAACACTGGTCCCGCGCAGCCCGCTCCAACTTCTCCCGCGCCTTGGGCCTCAACAGTATATCGAACCCCCACTCCCTGATGAAATACCTCGCTTCATGCACATCAGCCACAGGTCCTCACGGGACTAAAACCCACTACAAACAAATCCTACTCTCCATGCGGAGCGCTGAGTGGAGAATTTGTATTAGTGGACATACAACCCAAAGAGGCCGCCCCTCTCCTCAGTTCACACAAGAGGTACAGGGGGCTACCCATCCATGATGGCGTGATCCCCATTCGGCCCCATGTTCTATCCAGGGTGGACTACCTGGACATGATGGACATCCCTTACTCCATTGAGACCCAAAAAAATATCTGGAAATATGTACACCATCCTCTGTTGCAACCTCAAGTCCGCTCCCATGTGTGGCGCTGCCTGAGGCAGGTGTATTGTACAGCTGAGCGCTCTAACGCTTTACACTCATCCTGTGTCGTGTGTGGCCAGTATGGAACGCTGTTTCACCGCTTGGAGAAGTGCCCTACCTCTAAAGTGATATGGCGCGAAGTTTAACGTCTTCTGGCCAGGATCAAACACATCCCTTCAGTCTGTCAAGAGATATGTTCGCTCTATCAATGGCCTCCCCCCTTCTGCCCTCCCTTTGTGCTTTGGTGGTTGCAATCGCCATGTGGACCATCCACACGATTGTCTTAGATGCCATCTCAGGCTCCACCCCCACCCTCCCAGAAGCGGTCCACAGATTCTGGTCCCATTTGGTGGACCACTTTCAAGCATGGATGTTTGGATACCTCCCACCGCGTCGCCAACAGCTGGTCTCCTCCTGGTTCCCAGTCTGGTTCATCAAATCAGACCCCTTCCTCTATACGTGCTCAATTGTGGCTATGGCCCCTTCACACGTTTCCTCCCCCTCCCCATAAAGTGGTGTTCCCGCTGGCAACAAGAGATAGCATCGCTTCTCTGGGGTGCCTCCCCTGGTACTAAGTCTTGTCTCTTCTGAGTCAAATTCGGAAGTGTCCATCCCATGGTCAGCCTTCCCCGCAGTAAATTTAAAAATTTAAAAATATGCAACCAATGAGATCATGGCTAGTTTTTTATAGCCATCCATCAAGAATATTCAGAGGATTCTGGCTTGACAGAATCTAGAGTTTACAGATAAAAATCAAGTTTAAGAGGTTGAGCGATTTTCCAGATCTAATCTACTAGATAAGTTAATTTCAGCTTTACTGAAGTCAGAAATGTCATTTTCAACAATACAGAGCACATCAATGATACTCATATAAGACTCAATACTTTGGAAGAACAGCTAAACTTTAGAGTCCCTAAGATTCTAGCTAAAGTAGTTATTTACAATGGATTGACTAATGAGTGGGTACAAAATGTCAATAAATGCTACCATAAATTGGAACCCACTCAGAATTTCTGTCTTCTCAGACTAGACGCCTAACTGAAGATACCACCTCTGCTCAAAAAAATCATCTGGTCTTAAAAGCAATGCACATTAACTTTGTCATATAAGTCCAAACTAAGATGAGTATTCTATGAAAGAACATTGAGGATCTTGCTGCACTATCAACAGGGCCGAACTACAAAGAGGATTTGCCCAATTTCATGACGAATTTTTAAGGCTTTGGTCAACAGTGTCATCCTTGAAAGCCAATAATGTTGAGCTCGTCAAGGAGAAGCAGGAGCTCCAAACCCAGCTATCTGTGACAGATGGCCGTATGGCTGATCTACCAATATTTCAAGCATATTTTGGCTTCTCAAATCTCACACCAAAAAGAAAGTGAGAGCCTTAGGAAGGAAATTAATACCCTCAAGGAGAAAAGCTTTTATAAACAATCAGTCCTCAATGGGGGGGAGTAGTGGAACCTCCAAATATTTGGGCAGAAAATGACTAGGGAAAATACCCAAGGCCCAAAATCCAAGTGTCAAATCAAGCATATTTGGAACAATTCCATGAGGCAGAGTCATCAGGAATTGACACGGATGCTGAAACTGATATTTATAGACTTTGTTCCTAAAATATTGGTTTCAATACCAACTCTAGATAACAAATGCTCATAACGTGGCCCAAAATTAATATAGGATTCACCAGGAAGTTCCAGCTCTAGATGAAGTGCAACTCCTCTGCCTGAATCTGGGCGATTTGACTTCAAAACCCTTAAAATTGCCAAAATATTACAGAGATGGGAATGTAATTTATTCCTAAAATCATTCAAAAAACCTTGTGAAAGCATCTGATCACACAAAGTCAACAGCTCATATCAATTGCTTGGACTCACACAGTATTGAAATCACTATGCCCTATTTAGGTGACTATTGGTCCTATTTGGATGCAAAAAAACTCAGTGTTAAAGCAATTCAGAGGATAAAAAGCTATTGTCCCAAAGAGAAGATTTACTTACCATGAAATTCCAGAGAAATGAGTCCAATAGAGACTTTGTAGATAGGTTCTATCATGAGGCTCAAGTCCTACTCAGGTCTACTACTATCAAAAAATTCAATGAAAGTTTTTGCAATGGACATGCATTTAAGACATACCATGACTTACTGTAACAATTGATGATTGTACATGAATCTCATAAAGTTGGGAATTATGAGATTTGTATATATCAATAGTTGCAATTCCATTATTCTGAGTAGGATTTTCCTATTTGGAATGATAATAAAATAAATTAGATAGATTTTTTATTTGATTGGTTGTTCATTTTAAGGTTCCCCTCCATATCTCCGCTGAGTTGCCTGGATGCCATTAATTCTGGAGGCTTTTGTGCCCCTCATTACTGACAATTAATTTAGCCTTTTTAGGAAATATTTCAAAGCAAAGTCAGCTCCAATGGACCTCACTTTGGAATTCTATTCCAAGTTTGGGTTCACTTCCAATAAAGGTCGCTATTTTCTTAACTTGTTTTATTTAAATTATATTTATTTAAATTGAGGTTGGGAGTGCAGATGGCAGTGCAATGAGGAGGAGAGGAAGGGGGTGGACGCGCCAGGATCCTTTTAATAGTGGCCTTGCCCTGGTGAGAGGGGAAGGAGCCAGAGTGGCCTGAGGCAACAGAGGCCAGTTGGCCGCACCTCGGCCCAGTGACCTCAAGGCGACAGAGGCTGTAGGGACGCACCTTGGCCCAGAGGCCTGAGGCAACAGAGGCTGGTGTACCGCACCTCATCCTGGTGTGCCTGGAAAGGCCATCTATTTGGACAGGACCATTCAGAGTTGGTAAGCCACATATGGGGGTGGTGGTTTAGGGCTGGTGGCGGTCTGGGCCTTGTGAGCCCCATCCGTTACATTATTTCAAAGTCAACCTTATCTTGGTGGGCTGTGTTACCATCCAGCCCGCAAAATGGCGGCAGTCAATGTCCCAAGCATTGCTGTGGGTCATTAGTCCCTTTTGTTGGCTTGTAGGGCCTTCCAACGAGGGGGATGGGGAGCTTGGGGGGTGGACCAGACTGCTGGCAGTTGATGGCCTCTTGTTCCCACCATGAGACCTCCAGAGAACCCATTGATTTGATCTGAGGGGCTCTGGATTTCTGGTCAATTTCCCCAAGCTGCTTGCAAAAAAGGTCCCCTGTCGAAAAAGTCGTTGGTTGCTGCACGCCTGCCTTGCCAGTTCAGGTCTGAATCTGCCAGTATTTCCATTTTACAATGGGGTTATAAAATGATCAACGATCATACATGAATCTCATAAGGTTGGGAATTATGAGATTTGTATATATCAATAGTTGCAATTCCATTATTCTGAGTAGGATTTTCCTATTTGGAATGATAATAGAATAAATTAAATAGATTTTATATTTGATTGGTTGTTCATTATGAGGTTCCCCTCCATTTCTCCGCTGAGTTTCCTGGATGCCATTAATTCTGGAGGCTTTTGTGCCCCTCATTACTGACAATTCATTTAGCCTTTTTAGGAAATATTTCAAAGCAAAGTCAGCTCCAATGGACCTCACTTTTGAATTCTATTCCAACTTTGGGTTCACTTCCAATAAATGCCGCTATTTTCTGGACTTGTTATTGTTTAGATTATATTCATTTAAAGTGAGGTTGGGAGTGCAGATGGCGGTGCAATGAGGAGGTGAGGAAGGGGGTGGACGCGCCAGGATCCTTTTGAGAGTGGCCTTGCCCTGGTGAGAGGGGAAGGAGCCAGAGTGGCCCGAGGCAACAGAGGCCAGTTGGCCGCACCTTGTCCCAGTGACTACGAGGTGACAGAGGCTATAGGGATGCACCTCGGCCTGGAGGCCCAAGGAGACAGAGGCTGGTGTACCGCACCTTGGCCCGGTGTGCCCAGCAAGGCCATCCATTTGGACAGGACCATTTGGAGTTGGTATGGCTACATATGGGGGTGGTGGTTTAGGGCTGGTGGCGGGCTGAACCTTGGGAGCCCCGTCTGTTACACTTGTAGCATGTTATAAATCCAGCATTCAATTGTACCATGGGAGCCTTGGAACTCGTGGACTAATTGAGAAAGTGCTCTAGTAGCTTCAACGCCCCTAATTGTCCTAGAGATCAGTCAAAATTCCGATTTTTGGGACTGAAAAATACCAATATAGATAATCAAGGAAAGAATAATCACCCTGAAAAACAAAAATGGATCTACATTCAGGACATATTACATATTATAATTGTGGTCAAAAGGGACCCTTTTCCAGTTAATGACATAGATGGGTAGACAAAAAACCTGGGGTGAATGTGACCCTGAAGTTTAATAATGAGTAAAAAAGTTGGGAAAAGAGCAGGTGGAGTAAAGGCGGAATGCTCTACCTCTACCAATGCTCTACCACACATTCCACCTGACCCAGGAAAGCTTTTTTTGGCCGATGAGGTGGCCAAAGATAGCCTGCACCACATCATGCATGGATAAAATCTATATGGTCACTACCAAAGCTAAGGTAAAAAGAGTCAAAGTAGCTAGAAGTTATTGAAGAAGATCAGTGTGAAGTATCAATACCCTATGATAAACAGATCATCAACAAGGGTTAACTAGCCATCCATAATGTTCCTCTGAACTGCCCTCTCTACATGACATACAGGTGGCTATTCCAATGAAGATTTTGGCAGAAAAGAATTCCAGAAATCTGCTCAAGTCTAAAACCCACTTAGAACTGAGCAATTATCACAATATTAACTAATAGTCAATTCTGAAACCTACTCTGAATGCACAAATGTGAATATTAGTAATAAAATTTTCGTTTTCAAGCTATCATTGATAGTGGAGCACCTATCAACATTTCAGCACCAAAATAGTCAAGAAGCTGAAGATTGCGCCCAATATTGACCACTTCCATGATTATGGCATGGCAGGAGACACACCACTAAATTGCCTGGGACACACAGAACGCTACAATTGCATTTCAGATCTATCATAGTATCTGAACCA
>JAKSZP010005991.1:0-36457 GCA_022478985.1 Massospora cicadina | reverse complement strand
CTGAGAGATCTACTTTAAACAACGTCACTTTGCTCAGATTGACACTAGATTAATCCAAAATCTGCAAGGCAAACTTTCCCAGTGGATGATCCATGCAGCTCCCAATATGGACCCACAAGTGTAACACTGCTTTGTTTAATCTCATCAATCAAATCTCTGAGAATCTCCAAACCACTGATTCCAAAATTACCGCAATAGTTACCCAGATTCAACAGTTGAGCAAATGAACTGCTATGCCGCTAATTCCAGTAGGTTATCTAAAAAGGACCTCCTGGCGCTTATGGCCCTAGTGGGCAAGAGGAGGAACAAGGGCACCTAGTTCTGAAGGTCCCTGAGGCCCCCAGATCCTTTACACCTAATGGATCTCTCTTGAAAAAAAAACACAAAAATTATAGTAATTCTCTCGAGCAACAACTACTAAAGGTGGCCTGAGGAGCAGAGATGACTATTGAAGGGGTCATCTTTAAACATTTGAGGTGGGTCAACCTTGGGACAAATATACCACACTGAGAATTTTCTAGACAGTACAGGTTTTAAAAAAAAACCTGCACTAGGGTGGAAGCAGCTTTACCTGACAGACTAACCACCCTTTGAATGGGTCATCTTGATACAGATCTAAGCTTGATCTAATTGTAAAACAAGCATGTGAAATGACTAGAGCCTGTTTACGCATGATTGATTTCCAGAATTCTGACAAGTCTCAAAAGAATTGTCAACTTGAGCGGATGAATGCTAAGCTATAAACTATTGAGGCTAAACAGGATATTCTTTCTTCTCAATTAGCACTTCAGTTCGCTGATCTTAAAAGCTCCATCAATTATAGAAACTAAGGCCCCACTTTCTCATGCCAATGACTGCTGCACTACTCTCCAGGATATATGTATGAGTTCTGCAGCCAATTCAATAAGCTATCCTTCATACTGACAGAGGTACCATGGAGCCATATGAATCCAAACGACCTCCTTCTCTGTCTAAACATGTTCTCTATGAACCCATGGATATTTCAAAAACACTTTTAAAGAGAAGTAAGTGCCAGGGACCAAACCCATTTAGTTTTATCTCTTTGAGTATAAAGGTGCAATGGAACAAGCTACGGATCATCAGAGATGTTAGCACATCTAAACCTGTCTGGATTGCAAGGCTTAAAAATGATTATGCCATACTTCAAAATGTGTACCACTTTGGCGACTATAAAGGATGCCCTTATTAAAAAATTTGGAAGTAACATGTACCTTTCTAACCGCAAACAGGCTTTATGCGAATCACCCAAGATGTGGGGAAACTAATGTTAAATTGCTGAGAAATTTTATCATGAAGCTCAATACATTACATACTGTGATCAAGTTACTTAGATGACGCCATCACAGCTGTCCTCTATGAGCTTCAATACAGTATAAATCTTGTGCTTTTTTTACAAAATGCAAAGAAGATGTACAAATCTATCGTCATACTAGGCTATCAATTTTTGAGTTGCCTGAGCCAAAATTGCATCAAACATTTAATAAGTGTAACTGGCCTCACATTTATGCAGTAGGACGATCTCAGAGAGCTAAATTTCGTCACGACCCTTGCTCTTATTGTGGAAGTTTTGGCATTAAGAGTACTCCTGTTGGAGGACCATCTAGTACTAAAAAAAAAGTACTCCTGTTGGAAAAAAAGGCTAATGAAGCTAGAAAAATGGAGTCAGGTCAGGGCGCGAGGCACCATCCGCTGATGACTCCATGACTCACTCTCAATCTATAACTGCTCTACGCTCTGAATGTTATGTCCTATCCAAGTCTAATTAATTGGATGTTCCATACTCTCTGATTACAAATATACAGTTAACTCCTTCTTACTCTGCCTTTTATGGACCTCTTTCTCAGGAAAATCAATTTACTCAATCCCCCATTTTTAATTGAAGTTATTCGAGTTGAAGTAGTCATCCATAGGTTGAAAACTTTTGCCATAGTCAATACTGGATCTCTAGTAAATATCATTTACTCCCAACTACTGAAAAAGATAAAGGTCACTCCAGATTAAAACCACACTTTAGATTATGGGAGCGCAGGACCTCATCAGACTCTCTTTAGGAGCCTACTCATCCCTGCCGCTTCAGTTTGAATCACTGATAGTTTCAGCCAGAGATTGTGGTAGAGAATGATGGTTATGACTGCTCATAGGCACGCAATTTCTGGTCAAATACAACACCCAAATCAGTATTAAGAAATTATATGTTTCTATTTTAGGGTATTTCATCCCCCTAGTCATCAAGGACACCTAAAGAAAGAAAAGAAAAGTCCAAGGGTTTGTATACTGGAACACTCAACCCACATTGAGCGACTAGAGTATCAAGTAGTTGGACCAAAGGGCAACTTGTCACCTTCCTGTGCAGAAGTCCAGAAAGGAATGTCTGGATATACTATCAACCACGTAACCATAACTCTAAAATCTCAAATTCTAGTGAAAACTGGACTCCAAATTACCATTCTGCTGAACCATTTACTAGAGATTCATGGTGATCCTAATCTGGTCATTTGAGAACCTCTTATTTTCCCTAAGTGCTAGATCCAGTTTACCTGGGCCCTTTAACTATTTTTATGGCTAACTTCACTAATCAACCTATGCAATTAACTCGAAACCAACCTGTTGCATATGTGAGAACTCTACAAGCTAGTTAAGTTGAATCTGTACATTAGTGTAAAACTTTGCATGATCTAGGTATTGATGAAAATTCTACATTAGCCAATGTCAAAGTAGAGGTAGATGAGACCCTCTACTTCAAGCAATAGCGACAAGTGGATGTTTGATCAAAGAGTTAGCTGGCATAATTTCCACATGCCAGATGATTTTGGAATGATGAAGGGTATGCAGCATAGGGTGCTTTCAGGCGACGCCCAACCAATCTGAGCTCAACCCTACCATAAATCCAACGTTGAAAAAGCCCTGGTTATGAAGGAAATAAAGCAACTCCTGGACGCTGGATTGCTGAAACCTTTGCAAAGTCCCTGGGCCACTCCATTGCTGCTTGTACAAAAAAAAGGATGTGGGCATCAGGTGGTATTAAATTACCACCGGCTGAATGCCATTACTTCAAAGGATAATTATCCACTACCCCAAAATGATAATTCATTGTGACTCTTAGTTGGATCTCAATTTTTATCTTCAATGGATATCACCAGCTTGTATTGGCAGATTGAGCTTGCACTAGATAGTAGGGAGAAATGCGTCCTTATAGTGAGTGAAGGATTATTTAAGCCTAATTGCTTCACTCAAGGGCTATGCAACGCCCTGGCCACATTTCAAAGGGCGATTTATTTTCTCTTGGGAGACTTGAAAGTTTGTGTGTTTGTATTTAGATAACATTAATATGTTTTCTGCACTTTCAATCAATATCTATTCCAAATGAAGGTGAGTGTTTGACCATCTTTGCTCTGCTTCAATGAAGTAGAAGCCCATCAATAGCTGGTTTTTCTAAACTAAGATAAAATTTATTAAGCATTTGGGGTCCCAAGTGGGGAGCTTGACACTAACTGACAAAGTGGTGTTATTAAGGAATGAAACAACCAAACAGCTTATGCTTATTCAAGTTTTCCCCAGAATAATCATTTATTATGACAATTTATCTCATACTTTGTCAAATTTGCTGAACCGCTGACATATCTACTTCATAAAGAGGTTCCGTTCTGATGGGAAGACTTAACTGGCAGGATTTTGACGTTCTTAAGAAAGCTCTTGCTACATCCCTATATTAATACATCCTAAATTTTATAAACCTTTTATCCTTTTTACTGATGCTTGTGACGTGGATTTTGGAGCCATTCTGGTACAGCTTGATGCAAATCAAGTTGATCACCCTATAGTATATTTCAGTAAGACTATACTTGGTCAGAAAGAAAATATAGTGTAACTGTGTGTGAGTCTTAAGCTGTTCTGTTGGCCATCAAGCATTTTCTTCATTTCCTGTATGGGAACCATTTCACCGTAGTGATAGACCATTCCTCCCTACATTGGCTACAATAGATGAAGGATCCTGCAGACGATTGGCCCACTGGGCACTTAAGCTCCTGAGTTACGATTTTCATTTATACACCATGATGGAATGGTATACAAAAACTCTGGAAGATTGTCCCAGCTACCCATACTAATGCTCTATTCTCTTGAAGGGAATCAAAATTACAAACTTATTGTGAAATTAGGAATGATGTCAAGAACCTTTGGAGGTCCAACAGCAAATAGAATAAAATGGCTGAGATGACTCAGATTGAAGATGGATTGTTGTATAAGCATGTTGAGACCTCTTGGTTGCCATATGTCTGATCGTCCATTAAAACAAAATCCGCTCTTGAGGCCCATATGACCGTAGGTCATGGTACTGTAAAGAAATCTCACCAATGGCTGCAGGAGCATTGCTATTGGGACAGAATGATTTAAGCCACTCAAGACTTCTTCAATTCTTGTTTAAATGCACTAATCAGAAGCTTCCCAATCTAACTTATCAACACCAAATCACGGGTCCTTCTGCCTTATTTGTTAATGCCATTATTGATGTTATTGGTCTATACCTACAGAGACTTATAACCATCAATACATAAGTCTAACATTTAATAAGTTTAAAAAATGGGTCAATTCCATTTCTGTTGCCTCACCTACTTCTAAAGTGACCGCATCCTTTTTTACATAAGCAGGTTTTCACCCGCCATGGCAGTCTAAATGTTTTGCTATCTGATAACAGCAACAACTTTGTATCCCAAGTGGTCTCCAATCTTAGTTCGCTGATGGCCACCTATCACTCTACCCCTTCCCCATACCATCCCACTACCAACGGAGCTATGGAATAAGAAAATGGTATGCTAGTTACCATCCTCTGCAAAATGTCTCAATATGACCCTTCACGGTGGAATGAATACATTCCAACGGCTTTACTAGCGTACAACGGTAGTTACCATCAAATCATCCATATGTCACCTTTTTTAGCCCTTTATGGGCGAGAGCCAATTCTTCCTACAATTGTACAGCCTATAATAGAAACCTTCTCTCCAGAAACAACCAGTTTTAGCTAATCAAAAGCTGGCCAATGAATTGTTCAGACTAAAAGCTTTAGCCGCTAAGAACATGAGGACTATAAGCAAATGAGAAGTCAATTGAAGAAATTTTCAGAAACTAGTTTTTCTGAGTACCAGTTAGGAGACCTCGTCTTTTTCTAAAATCAACATCCAGAGGACCGATTAATAAATTTGATATGCTATGGTCAGGACCTTACCAAGTGATCTATTGTTATGGACCGGAATTATTTAATTGCCTCTGTCAAATCAGGCTCTGATAAGAATTTAGTCATGCCAGATTTCTCTGAAGTTATGTCCCTCCTTGTCAAGATCTCGAGGGGGGCATTGTCAGGTATAATGGGATTTTCACTGATGAGGGTTAGATTGAAATGCTAAATAACTCATGAGATGATCAATGAAGTTCCGCTGCTTCAAAATCTAGATAAAACGAGAATGACATAGAACATTTAAATGAGATATTGATTTAATGAACCCTTTATGAATCTTCCAATCCACTTGACAGAGACGCCAATTCATCTGACAAGGATCTTGCCCTTTAAAGATCTCCTGAAACTGCTATCCTAATCAAAAAAATTTGTGTACACAGAAAACCTTTGTATTCTGCTGCACCGATCAGAAGTTCTATATACTTTACTTGGTCTCATTTAACTACAAACCTTCTTACTTGATTCTGAACTTCCAATAAATGTAAAATATCTCCAATTTCTAATAAATAAATATATCTTTAGCTTTAGAAAATTATAAAGTAGAGATTTTTTTGTTTTTATAAAGATTTCTGATTGTTTGAATGAGCAGAGATTGCTTCAACAATGCAGATTCTGTTGTGAGATTGCTTTAAGCAGAAAGAGTACCCTAAAAGATTATACTGGAGCTGCCTATGACTAATAAATCATGTATCCTTTAAAGGACCTGACCTTTAGATTTAACAATAGATTAAAGTGTGTCAATCCATTGTGATTCTGCTATGTTGAAATGTGATGGTTAAAGTGCATATCCCTCTTATCGTTTATATGAATTGGATAAATTTTGGGACAAACATATCCACTGGATTTAGACAGGAATTGAAATTTAGGAATGGACGACAAACCTAAAGTACTGGTTGTAAAACCTTCCTATGTGTGATCTGATAGGCTGTGATTACATGTATATCTTGACTAATTTTCTTGGCTAGACTGAGACATGGTGAGCACCTCTACATGTTTTACTGTCATTTTAGCACAAAAATATTAGATTTATGGCACTACCATATTAAAACCTACATACTGAGGGGCAATAGTAGGACAACATTTCTACTATGCTAGCACCCCCTCACAGTGCACATCCCTCTTATTCCTCATATAGGTTTATAAGACATAATCCCACAACAAGTTCAGCTGTTAGTCTATTCTTTCTCTTTTTTCAACTTTAGAAAACCCCTTAAATTTCTAATTTTTAGTTTTAGTCCATGGTTACTATTGTCTGCCATATTCCCTGAACTCCATAATGAATGGGCCATAGTGGCGCTTATTACTACACTGTTACCCTTATTCCTGAATGAGGTAGCATTTTTGGACAACATTGATTGTTTTCAATCCTCGTGCTATAGAGCACCATAATATTGCCTTGTTTTTAAAGTAGTTCCAACCTCAATTGCAAACTCCAAAAATTCTAAGTAGGTTTTCACCTTCTGTTGCAGCAGTTTTCACAGTACAGTTCTTGTCTTTGGGCTCTACCATTTAAGGACTTCAGTTGTGCCGTCACCACTATTTGGCTCATCCTGATAGTATAGTTTACAATTGTTATCAGTTGCCAACCTTTAATTAATATAGGTTCTGATAGTTAAAAATTCTTTAGTTTGTTCTACCTATAGTATTTTAGGTTTCATTTTGGGTGTCCACTCATCCATACTAGCATGTCAGTCTTTTTTATTAGGCGGTCCCAAAACTGTATGGTTTACTATTCCTTATTACCACATGTGCCATTGAATAATCACTCCATTTAACATTAAAGCGGGATTTCTTATAAAACCATACCAGATCTACACAGCTCCTAGCAACTTAATTGATACAGTACTATATGTAATATTCGTTTACACCTTGATAATATACTTATAACACGTAATATATGTTAATTAATGGTCTACATTTTTACAGATAACAACTGTGTTATTTGAACTACTCAAAAATGGGCTGAACACTCTGTTTAAGACCTGTTCTCTGAGAAGAACCTTCCTGGCTGCCTCCAACCCTTCCATGTCCTTGCTTTTGCCATAGCCCTATGGACTATTCACAATTCCTTACTTCATGTGGCCTTTGACTTACTGGCTGGACCCTACCGCATATGATTACCTACTTTAGGTACATTTTGAGATGGCATTGACGGTCTCTACAATGTCATCGATCCTCCCCAATCAGTCTCTACTGCATCACGGCTCTGGCGCATCAATCCTCACCATTTATTAGCGTCTCCTCTCTCCACTTCCCTAGCTTAATGCTCTTGGGAGCCCAGGCGTAATTAAATAAACGTTTATGAATCCCCTTGGGTTGGGACCATCTAGTGCTAAAAAAAGTTGCCCAACCTGTAGACTTCATAGGCCTATCTCCTTTTTTAGTTTAATTTCAATATTATAGAATCCTGGATTGCCATTAATGATAATTTGCAGTCAATAAATTTTAATTGGATTAAAATCTTTTTAATTTATTGCCTACTTATTATACCATACAACTACATATGAAAAATGTTATCCTTCCTATCCATCCCTCTCAGAGACCCAGACCAAAGTGCTCCATCCCATATTCAGACTAAGGAAACCCTACATCAAGAGCGCAGAAACAACATTACCTTGTCCACATCTAATCCATTAATATCACGCGCCAGCACTGCTGGTAATATGGCCTTGACAGGATTAGGATAAGTGAAGCAGTCCTTCCTTTTCTGGGTATTAGTTGACTAATTTCTACTCCTGTTCTCTACCTGACACATACCATCCCCATTATACTGGACCTTCTACTCTGTTTCATTAAGTTCAAAACTTTATGATCTTAGAATGGGCTAGAAAGTTTCTTTCCCTGAAATTCTCATCATATATGCCATCTGTATTAGGAGCCAATGCACCCTCATAATATCCCTGCATCAACTTTCTTATCCATCCTGAATCCTCCAGGTCATGTTGTCCTACCATCATTACCTTCCAGTTTTTATTTTCTATCAAGACTTGTTACTTTAAGCAATTAGTCAAGTATATTTTTGTAGGCATGGCTTTCCAGTGATTATTGTCATCTCCTCTTACCTCTTCTTAATATCTTTTCAAGTACTCTTTATGAGTCTACTGGTGTACCTGACACTCCCTCTGAACCTTTTCATCTTTGTATCCCTTAATCTTCCCTGTGAAATTTTCGTGTTTCCTGAAAAGGTTTGAAATGTGCTTTGAGTTTTATTGATGAAAGATAATAAATGGGTACAGTGATAATTTTATGAAAAATTTTATCCTGTTGAGTTAGAGGATCTATTGTATTAAATCTTCTCAAAGTTTCTCCTATAGAGAGTTACTGCTAAAAGATATCTATAACTCTCCAGTTCCCAGCGTGGTGGTTCATGAAGCACTGGACCAATGCAAGGGAACTAGTCATCAGTGTTAAAAAAAAGATAGCCCAGAAGAGGGTGCTTGAGTGAAGTGACATATGGCGAGGGTGGTTAGCACAGTACAAGTAATCAGGAATCAAACAATCAGCAAAACTTGGCTGTGCCCATAGGGCATGTTATAAGCTTTGTACAGGGCTAGTGTGCATGGGAGACCCAGTTTGGAGGGAACCTGGGCATCCCAGCGGTGTACCTGAGTCTGTAATTTTAAAACAACTAAATCAGCTGATGTGACATGAGATCTCCTCAAAGAGGTCCGCGCACAGGTTTACCCAAGTCAACATAAGAAAAAACATAAAACTGACTAGGGGTTTATTGAAGGAAAGATGACCAACGAGAAAAGTTGGTTTCAAGCAAACATATTTAAGTCAACTCGGGGAAATCATTGATTGGAGAAAATGGTACTAAGCCTTAGTGCACTGATGAGTGCCGCTTCCATCAAACTGGGTAACATACTTTAAAATTGACCTTACTCACATGATCAATTGAAGTTGAGCCTGACCTGAGTTAGTAATTTCATAAATTGAACGGGTTTTAACCCCCATTCACTGATTAACAAAATGAGCCATCATCATTTAGAAGATAGCTCGTCTGTTTTAATGCAAGAGCTGAAACAAAGGGCTGGGCATTGTGCACCTCACTTATACCAACTGGGCATACCTGACCTGTACCCAGCGTTTGTCCAAGGTGTTTTTTAGATCAGGAAGGTCCTGCAACTTGACCCTTTGGACCTCCTGCCACCCAGCCTTGTCCTTGCTGTTGGTGTCCTAAACTAGGTCATGTAAACATGACATTACTCTCTCCTCTTTTTTAGGCTCCACCCCCCTCCAGGGGAATTTGCCAAGGAAAAGTTTTTGTGGGCAGGGGCCAACTTCAGGGCAGCAACGGCTTGCTTGGACTTAGATCCTGTGGCCTCAGGGAATTGCTTGTGGTATATGTCAGGATTCGAGATAAAAATTGTCTCAAATTCCCATCTTCTGAATCCAGCCATACTGAGTCAATTATCGATTCCAGCCAAGATAAAACTTTTTCTGGATCAACCTTACATAGTACTGAGTCACATGGAGCGGGCTTTCCACCTTCTCAGTCAGGTGAGCAACAATATCCATTGAGGACGCCCTCGAGGAGGCCTTTCCAGAAGGTTACTAAAGATCCTGATCGGATGAGGATCTGAAGATCCTGAAGGCATCAAGTTCCCACGCACCCTATAAATATTGAAGCATTTTAAATTAATAAAATATTTGGTAAACTAACCTTAATTTTTCCGTTTCCTCTTCGTTGCTCACTTCCAATTTTCCAGCTTTGAGCCACCTCAAACCCTGGCGCCAGTCAAGAGAACTGTAGCACTGACAAAGTGGTGCTCACTACAGGGGGCTCCAAGCTGACCCAATGAAAACGTCGATCACAAAATGGAAACCAATAGCAACCCTGAAGACCAAATGACCGGTCAATTGGAGAGAATTTCTTAATGGGTTAGTTCTTCCCAATTTGCAACACCGCCCTCACAGCTGGAAAGGCTCAAATTCCGCGCCGCTTTCCAATTCTCGCTGCCCTCCTTAAATGGGGGCCAATACCAACTTCAGCTCAAACATTCCCATAATGTCATCAAACAACTAATCCTCAGCATCTACGCTGAGGGTGTCCACTCCAGCTGCTCCTGCGCTTCCGCTGTGCTGGCCACGATGTGAGACTAATACTCAGCTGCATTACCTGCTGGGGAGCTTACCTTGGGACCCAATCGCTACCTTCATAATTTTGTTCATCCTGCAATTCATCACCTCCTCCAGCTCGTAGGATTACACCATCAGGAGGTCTCCTGGCACCTAGGGCTCACCCAAAATTTACATTCATATATGGTTGACTTCTACAACGCGGCCTCCTCCTTCATGCATGACAATCGTGAAGCTATCCTCAATAACCATCAGCTAATTAATGAAATCCGTGACCAACTAATGGTAATAGATAGCGGCATCTCCGGCTACCTCGAGGAGCAGTTTTGCCAAAATTCCCAGCATTTTGAAGCGACGTGGACCCAATGATTGCAACAAGTGGAAGAATCTCTACGATCCCTACAGCAGCGCTACTGGGAGCTGGCCTCTCATGACCACTTCCCCACGGCTGCCAGACCAGAAGGGCCTAGGGGGCCAGAAGGTCCCGAGGGGCGCCAGGGACCAGCAGGACCTGAAGGGCCTCGTGGGTCCCAAGGGCCTTCCAGCCCCCCACCTCAGGCAAACCCAAAGACCCCTGGCAAAAGGATGTAATAACTGCTCTGGCCACCCTGCGGGACCAGATCCAACAGGTGGCCTTGGGATGCAAGCTTCGAATGGACGGTGTTCCCCTCAACCCCAGGGTCTCCATTGAAGTGCTATTGGATGAGATGGATAACCTCAGCGCTTTCACGAGGCTCACTGATGCTTGCATCTCCCAGCTAGAAATGACGTGTCACAGGTTTGAAACCCAGTTGGCCACCATCGAAAACCAGCTCCAACTACAGAACGCCAAAATTCAGTCCTTAAAGGAGCAGGTTGCTAGCAAGGCGTCCGCTTCCACCCTCAGTCAAAACTGGGAATATATCCAAGAAGACTTAGAAGGGTTGCAGAGGCGGCTAGACCAAAGGACTCCATGAGAGTATGCAGAAACGGAGATCTTGAAGCTGACGCCTATCCCAGGCGTTAACACCCTCTCTACTCCTATTGTCGCTAACTTTAAGCCTAGCTTCAAGGAGAAGTTCACCCCTGGGCGGGAGAGCATTGCCTCCTTCTTGTATGCTTATGAGAGTTCCATGGAGGAGGCCACCGACTGACAAAAGGTGAAGCACATCCACTCATGCCTAGACAGTATCGCCTGGGAAATCATGACTCCCCATCTGAAGGAGTGTAACACCTGGGAACAAGTACGCACCGCCCTGATCCAAGAGTTCAGCAGTAACCAAACCTTGGCCAACCAGAAGCAAGCATTCATGGGCATTCGACTTAACAAAGGAGAAAGCCCTATGGAGTTTGCCAACCGGTTCTACGCTCAGGCTCAACCTTTGGTTATGACAAGCCATATCACACTGGATAGACGCCATTACCGCCATCATCTCCGCCTTGGGGTCCTATCCTGAGGTCCAGATGCACATGATTGGGCAGAAGAATGGGTTCACTTGTATCAGAGAGATCAAGGAGGCCCTCAACAAGATCCCTGCCACGATCCTAAACTCTAAAGCTGCGCCCGCAGGTCCCTCTAACTGCCCTAGGGTCCATGTAGTCGAGAATCAAAAAAACCCTCAACCGCAGTGCACCTATTGCAATGGCTTTAGGCATAGCGCCAAAACTTGTTGGAAACGTCTAGCTGAAGAGGCGGGAAAAGGGCAGTCAGCATGAAGGACGAGGTGCTCCATGCTGACACCCCTGTCCAGCCTCAAATAACCCCTATGCACAAACCAGAAGCCGTTAACTCCAAAGAAGTAGCTGTGGTATCTAATGACAATAAAGACATTGATACTGCTTACTCTTCTTCTGATGATTCTCCTATGTTCCTTACGTTGCCGCCTCAGTTTGGAAGTTTGGTCACCCGAGTCGCCATCCAGGTCCACAAGATTCCAGTTTATGCCATAATTGACAGTGGCTCCCCTGTGAACATTATCTCTTCCAAGCTGATGAAACACATCAAGGTTGCCCCCGACATGCTGCACTACATGGAGTATGGCACAGCTGGCCCCCAGTGCACCCAATCCATAGGGGCCTATTCTTCTCTCCCAATTTGGTTTGGAAAGCTCGCTTTGGATACAACCGCCATTGCTTTAGACAACACCAGCTATGATCTACTCCTTGGAACCCAGTTTCTTCGAGACTATTTGGCTGTTATCCACTATGACGGTGGTTTCCTCTCCCTTCTAGGACACTGAGTCCCTCTGGTTTTTGAAACTGCCCATGACTCTAGGGCAGATGTCAAGGCCTGAGCCTGCCTACTGGAGACCAAAGGACAAATCAATTGGCTTGAGTACCACGTCTGGGGCTCTCAAGTCTGGCTACCCCCTCCTGCTGTAGATGGATCTGAGGGGATGCCAATTTACTTGCCCCAGACCACTACTGTGCCCTCAAAATCCCAGGTTGTTGTTGACACCCAGGTCCACGTTAACATTCCCTCAGGGTATTTACTGGAGGTCGGCCTGCCCTGGAATCCTTGATCCAGCGTATGCTGGGTCGATATCAGTGTTGCTAGCCAACCTGAATGACAAACCAAAAGTTATAGGACCTAGCCAGCCCACCACTTACATTCACCTGTTACCAATGGGGGCTGTTGCTGACATCCAGAGCTTTAGGGAATTGAGGGACCTTGGCTTGGAATCACCATCATTGGTTAACTTGGTCGATGCTAACATAGGAAAGGACCTCTCTGATGATCAGCGACTTAAGGTTCAGGAGCTCCTGGAGGAATACTCGGATCTCTTCTCCACTTCAACCTATGACTTTGGAAGGATGAATGGAGTCTTCCACTATATAGAAACTGGGGATGCCCCCCCATTTTGGTCCCGGCCTTACTGCAAGAGCAAGGTTGAAGAGGCCCAGGTCACGGTAGAACTCAAACAGCTGCATAATGCGGGGCTCTTGGTTCCCTCATGTAGCCCTTGGTCCTCCCCGCTGTTGCTGGTCTGAAAGTAGGATGGCAAGTACTAGGTGGTGATGGACTATCGACGACTCAACTCCATCACCAAGAAGGACAGCTATCCTCTGCCCCATATTGATGACTCGCTCCGACTGCTTGCAGGTTCCCAGTACTTCTCAGCCATGGACCTCGCCAGTGGGTACTGGCAGGTCAATCTCGCTCCTGAAGACTGAGCTTAGTGTGCTCTAATCGCCCATAAAGGGCTGTTCGAGCCTATCAGGATGCCCCAAGGCCTTTGCAATGCCCCAGCCACGTTCCAACGCCATGGATGGGATCCTTGGGGACCTGAAGCTCTCCTGTGTCCTGGTCTACCCAGATGACATCACCGTTTTTTTGCGAACTTTTAATGGACATGTCGACCACCTTAAGGAAGTCTTTGAGCGTCTCCAGAAGGCCTCCATCAAGATGAAGCTCTTGAAGTGCTCCTTCTTCCATCCTGAGATAGAGTATCTAGGCCATAAGGTCTCCAAGCGTGGCATTCAACCTATCCCCAACAAGGTCAATGCTATAGAGAAGATGTCACGCCCCCAGAGCCTACGAGATATTCAAGTCTTCCTAGGTATGGTGGGCTATTACCATCAGTTCATCCCTCGGTTTGCTGACCTGGCCAAGCCGTTGTTCTACCTCCTACAAAAAAATGTCCCATTAAAATGGCAACCTGAACAGGAACAGGCCTTCAACACCCTACGTACAGCTTTATGCACTAAACCTGTTCTAGTTCATCCCCATTTTGACAAGCCCTTCTTGCTGTTCACAGACACTAGTGACGTCGCTGTGGGGGCTATCCTGGCTCAGCATGATGAGAACCAGGTTGACCATCCCATAGCTTATCTTAGCAAAGCCCTAAGCAAGGCTGAACGAAACTACAGCGTTACTGAGAGTAAATGCCTAGACGTACTTTTAGCCATCAAGCATTTTTGGCCCTACCTCTACGGCACCCATTTTACTATCATTACTGACCATTCTTCCCTTCGATGGCTGCAGCAAATGAAAGACCCTGATGGACGGCTGGCCAGGTGGGCCCTACAACTGCAAAGCTACGACTTCACCATTGTCCATCGCGCCAGTGCTATTCACCAGAATGCTGACGAACTCTCCCAGATGCCAGTATTAGCAGTCTTGACCCCAGAGGAGGATCGGCTCTATGACTTAATAGGGCAGCCTGAACGTTAAGAGCTGGAATCCCCCCAGGTCCAAGCCAAACTCCGCCGGATGACTCAATACAATCAAATCAAGGATGGGTTTTTCTACAAGAGAGTCAACAAGAAGTGGCTTCCCTACATCTGACCCTCCTCTCATACTGACATCATCCTGGAAGGCCACTCTACTGTGGAGCATGGTGCGATCAAGAAGACCTATGAGTGGCTGAAGTCGCGCTGCTACTGGGACTGAATGGTCAAAACTATCCAAGAGGTTTTGGGAAGCCTGCATGACCTGCCGATCCCAAGACCAGGCCAACCCTTGCTATCAGCACTCCGTCGTCGACCCACTAAGCCCTTCAATGTCATCAGTATCGACATGGTGGGTCCCCTCCCCACTGGTCTACATGGTCACAAGTATATTATTCTTGCCATAGACCATCTGACTAAGTGGGTCAAGGCGATCTCAGTTCCTGCAGCCACGGCCAAGGCTACCGCCTTGTTCCTTGTTTGCTCCGTTTTCACCCAGCATGGGTGCCCTCAGACCTTGCTCTCGGACAATGGTTTGAACTTCACCTCTCAGGTAGTACAGGAGCTAACTTCACTATTTGGAACCACCCAGAGTTTCGCTGCTCCCTACCACCCTTCTACTAATGGGGTGGTGGAAAGGGCTAATGGAACTCTCATCTCCATCCTGCGGAAGTTGGCTGCCTTGGATCCTGGCCTCTGGAACCACTATTTGCCCAGCGCCCTGCTTGCATACCGAGTAAGCTACTACCATGTTATCAAAATGTCCCCATTTGAAGCCCTGTATGGGCGGGCCCCACGACTACCCAGTAGCGTCCAGCCCCTGTTGAAGCCTCCACTCCTGAGAACGCCGATTTAAATATGAGGGCCCTTTCCAATGAAATTGTCTGGCTCCAAGCCCAAGCCACTCGAGGCATTGTTATCATCACCGGAAGAGAGAAATCCCAATTGAATCTCGGATGACCCTCCTTACCAGAATTTCAACTAGGTGACCTCATTCTCTTTTATCATCATTGACCGGAGGCCAACAGAACAAGCTCAACATACTGTGGTCTGGCCCCTACAAAGTGATACACAAGATGAAGTCTGAATACTCCATTGCTGATACCAAGCAAGGGACTGTTGTAAACTGAGTGCATGGTCGGTTCCTCCAGCCGTACTTCCCCCTCTGACAGGATCTTGAAGGGGGCCTTGTCAGGATTTGAGATAAAAATTGTCTCAAATTCCCATCTTCCAAATCTGGCCAAACCGAGTCAATCATTGGTTCCAGCCAAGATAAAACTTTTTTCTGGATCAACCTTACTTAGTACTGAGTCACATGGAGCGGGCTTTCCACCTTCTCAGTCAGGTGAGCAACAATATCCATTGAGGATGCCCTTGAGGAGGCCTTTCTGGAAGGTTACTAAAGATCCTGATTGGATGAGGATCTGAAGATCCCAAAGGCATCGAGTTCTCACGCACCCTATAAACATTGAAGCATTTTGAATTAATAAAATATTCAGTAAACTAACCTTAATTTTTCCATTTCCTCTTTGTTGCTCACTTCCGATTTTCCAGCTTTGAGCCACCTCAAACCCCAGCGCCAGTCAAGAGAACTGTAGCGCCAACAGTATACTACAACTATATCTTGGCCATGGGTGCAGTCACGCTCTGGGACCCAACTGTTCTCTGCTGCATCAAATCCCTTCCAGGATACAAGATATTTGAGTCTTCTTCTTACCCCAATAAGAGGCTACAATCTCCTCCACTTCCCACTCCAGTGCCACAACCATGAGATAAGCCTCAGGGGTCTCTGATGGGGGACTCTCAAACAACATAAGCTTGCCTTCATGGAAGACCGAAAATATTTATAATGAGGAGGGGAGATCCAACTGATATGGGGCGTGGCCCACCTTTCTGACAATGCAATAAGGACCATTCCTCTTCAGTCCCAGTTTTTACATGGTTGCTTGATTGGGATGTTTTAGCTTCCAGCATCATGAGTTCTCCTTCCTTGTACGTTGGTATACTCATCTCTTACTATAAGCGTTCTCCTTGTAAGCCTGCATTGCCGCATCTAAATTCGTGCTCACCCCCTGGTGTACTTTATTGATCATTTTTGCAAAGACCACTACCGCTTCCACATTGGATCCACAACTGGTCTCCATGTTGAAGGCAGGTTGAAGCCATAGTTGGCGAAGAAGGGGGAACAACTGATTTATGCATGTTAGGCATTGTTATAACTAATTTGGGCCATGGAGATAGAAAACATAATCTGAAAGATCTGAGGCAGTTCAACACCACAAGAACTGTTTTAGTCACTGGTTCACTCGTTCAGTCTGCCCATCTGATTGGGGGTGATAGGCAGTTGAATGGCAGGGGCGAATTTATGGAGTCTTACACAACTCTTCCCAAAAGACAGAGATAAACTGGGGTCCACGATTGCTAATTATTCCTTGAGGGACCCCGTGAAGAGCAAAAACATGAGTGACAAAAAGCCTAGCCATCTCAGCAGTGGTGACTGTGGTTCTGCAGGGAATAAAGTGGGCGAACTTCATAAAATGGTCCACCACCACCATGATTGCATCGTAGCCATCAGATGCAGGCAATTACACAATAAAATCAACTGACAGAAAAGTCCAAGGCCCTTCAGCTTTTTGAACTAGTACTAACAGCCCCGCTAGAGTCTGGTGATTTCAGTTTAATTTTGGTTGCAGACTAGGCACTCTTTACAATACCTGTCCACCTGTGTGGCTAGCCCCTTCCAATTGTAAGTGTGGCGAATTAGCTCTAGAGTCTTTACCTTCCCAGGATGACCAATGGTGATTCCGTCGTGATGATCCTGGATGATTTCCAGGCGAAGTGGTTTGGCGGGAACCCATAAGCGCTCCTAAAACCACACCATCCCATCCTTCACGTAAAACCCCTGATAATATCCTCCTAATTCAATGCGCTCTTAGCAAGGACCATATCATATCTGGCTGACAAAGGCTGAGAAAGGACTAACCTTTATGAACATACCATGTTCCTCCGCATTTTCCAGAGGAGCGAGAGCTGCCCCGTTGGCCAAGGGAGAGGGAAGCTGAGACACAATCTTAACCAGTGGAATCATCAATTGGGTATTATGAACCTCTACCTCCTTAGAATCTAGAGCTAGTGCAGGGTTGCAGCTCAAAGCATCCGTCAAACTATTCTCCTTGCCCTTAGTAGACTCATAAGAAAATTCAAAATGGGCTAGGGTCTCATGCCAGAGGGTTTGCCATGGGGTTAAGACATGAGGTGCGCGGTAGCAAAGTAGGGCATGGTGATCTGTACATACGTGGAAGGGTTGGGATGAGCCATGCAAGTGATGGCGCCAATAGGTCAACGCCTCACCACTGTTAATAACTCTTTATCATATATGGCGTAGTTTAACTCTGGTAGAGACATCCTTCTGGTAAAATATTCCACTGGATGCTCTATTCCATCTTTGCCTATTTGTAATAAGTCTGCTGCTATGGAGAAATTGGAGGCATCAGTAGACACAATGAACTCTTTTGAAGGGTCGACATGTCAAAGGATGGATGTGGATAACAGGGTGCACTTCACTGCTTGGAAAGATCCTCCAAAATGGGGTACCACAGAAGCACCTTTGCACCTCTAGCCTTATATAAGGGTGCTGCCACCTCAGAAAGATTGGGTGTGAACTTCTTGAGGAACGTACACGTCCCCAGAAAAACTCCTCATTTACTTACCCAGATTTAGAGTGGGCCACTCATAAATCACCTTATTCTTGTCTGGAGCTATCATGTGCCCTTGGTCAAACATGACGTCGCCCAGGAAGGTGACCTGGGACTTGAAGAATTCACATTTACTTGTTTTTAAAGTGAGGTCAGATGCCCTCAAACACTCCACCACCTTCCAAATGTGTACTGCATGGGACTCATTATCAGGGGAAAATACCAGAATATCATCCATGTTAGCTACCTCGCATACCACCAACAGGTCCCCAAAAGCCGCATCAATACGGCGTTGAAAGATAGCAGGGGCATTTTTAAGTCCAAAGGGCATAACACAAAATTGGATAATCCATTTTCTGGTATGGAATGCAGTCGGTCACTCCTGGCCCTTCTTGATATGGATCTGATTGAACGCATTTAAACAATCCAACTTAGAGAGGACTCTCGCCTTCTCTACATTGAATACAATCTGTGAGTCTAGTGGTATGGGATGCAAGTCTGGTACTGTGACGTTGTTTAAATTCCCATAATCAATGCATGGACGTAATGTACTATTGGCCTTCTCTACAAAGAGAAGCGGGGGACATACAGGGGAGGCTCGCTGAAAAATTGTGCCTTTGGCTATTTTCTCCTTAACCCACTCATCTAAGGCCGCTTTCTCCCGTACAGTCAACAGATAAATTGTGGAAGATATACGCACCATATCAACACTGATCTTGAACTCACAATCAAACTCTAAATGAGCTAGAAGTACATTGGCTGAAGCTGCATCAAACGAAAATTTCAACCCCTCTAAACAGGAAGGTAAGGGAACCTTTCAAGAGGGCTCAGCAACGGATCAAGATTGAGTGTGTGGATATTGTGCCAGTGGGGCAAATCTCCCTAAAAGTTTGCTTCAGCCAAAGGGACAACTAACACGTGACCATTCTTCAAAGTTAAGGACAAGGTATCTTCTTTAAGTGGGTTTTGACGTCAAACTTTCGCCACCACTCTACACCCAAAATAATGGGGTACAAGAGGTTTTTGATAGCATTTAAGTGGTCAGACAAATGAAATTTGCCAACTTAATAATCCACTAACCCCATAATTTTCAGTGTGGGAATACCTTGGGAAGTCCCTCCTCTATTAATAACACCTGGCAAGTAACTCATCTCAAGGTAATCAGCTAGGTCTTGATCAATAAAATTCTCAGAGGCTCCAGTATCCACCAAAATAGTTGTGCTGATTTTCCCTAAAGGGGATGAAAGGGTAGCAGTCAAAAAAATATCCCAAATGATCATTATTTTATAACATAAAACGCCTAAACTTCACCACAAAAATCTTTTTTGGGGTCTAGCATACCCTCAGGGTACGTTTCTGCATCATAGAATGGAGTGGGATATTTGGCCTCTCTTACTGCTGAGGTTACATATCCCACCATATCTTCAGCAACTGCATAAACGTTTTTATACTATAGTAGTAAATCCTTCTCCACCTCTTGGGTTCTGAAGATCATTGTTGTGGTCAAGCGTGGGTTCTCTGGGGTGATTTTATACACTGAAATTGGTTCCATATCTGAGCCATAAGAGAAGATATATGGCTCGGTTTTATACATGAAATGTCATTATAAAACGCGTTTTGGGACACAATTGACAACATACCATTATGGCGATGGGTTGTATGCCGTTATCCAAGGTTAACACCACCAGGCTCTCCGTCAATGATACCACCTGCACTGTCTGAGTGTGGTGCTGAAAAAAACGGTTTATTTGTATCAATTTTATGAAATTTGGTGGAAAGTTGGAAATCATGACTCTTGGATCGTGAAGTGACTGTATCCACCATATATGCGCAAGAATGGTGGGTACTTTCCAGTCAGCGGCAGCAAGAATAACGCCAAGATGCTCCAACCATTGGAAAAAGAGAAAACGGAGGTGAGCCCCGCCACAGCCATGGCCAACAGCTGGCGCACCCCATTTGCACTTTCTGAAAGTTCCACACGGAAAAGTTTATGCATATAAGAAAAAAGTTTGGTTGTCTAATGTCAAGAGAGTATATATAGCTCTCCAGTCCTCAGCGTGGTGGTGCATGGAGCACTGGACCAACGCAAGGGAACTAGTCGTCAGTGTTAAAATAAAGATAGCCCAGAAGAGGGTGCTTGAGCTGAAGTGACATATGGCGAGGGTGGTTAGCACAGTACAAGCAATTAGGAATCAAACAATCAGCAAAACTTGGCTGTGCCCAAAGGGCAGGTTATAAGCTTTGTACAGGGCTAACGTGATGGGTGACCCATTTTGGAGGAAACTTGGGAGGCCAGCGTTGTACCTGAGTCTGTAATAATTTTAAAACAAATAAGTCATCTAACTTGATGTGAGACCTATTCAAAGAGGTCCGCGCACAGGTTTACCCAAGTCAACATAAGAAAAAACATAAAACTGACTAGGGGTTTATTGAAGGGAAGATGACCAACGAGAAAAGTTGGTTTCAAGCAAACATATTTAAGCCAACTCGGGGAAATCATTGATTGGAGAAAATGGTACTAAGCATTGGTGCACTGATAAGTGCTGCTTCCATCCAACTGGGTAACATACTTTAAAAATGACCTTACTCGCATGATCAATTGAAGTTGAGCCTGACCTGAGTTAGTAATTTCATAAATTGAACGGGTTTTAACCCCCATTCACTAATTAACCAAATTGAGCCATCATCATTTAGGAGATAGCTCGTCTGTTTTAATGCAAGAGCTGAAACAAGGGGCTGGTTATTGTGAACCTCATTTGTACAAACCTAGGCATACCTGAAATGTACTCAGCGTTTGTCCAAGGTGTGTTTTAGATCAGGAAAGTCCAGCAACTTGACCCTTTGGACCTCCTGCCGCCCAGCCTTGTCCTTGCTGTTGGTGCCCTCAATTAGGTCATGTAAACATGACAGGTACATAAAACCTTCCTTCAGACACCTTGAAGGCACTTGTACAACATCTATACATGAGAAAAACATGTTCAACTCTAATTACAAGAGTTGGTAAACAACTAAACAACATGTTAACCTTTTATTTCCACTATTTACACATGAGATTTAAGAAAAAACTAGATAAGAGAACTATCTCACAAACTCTTCAAAGGAAAATAAATAAAAAAAGTATTACCATCCAAATTATTAATGTAATGTCTGAGCTTTTATAAAAATGAACAAGGAGTTCCAAACCATCTAGTACTAAAAAAAAAACAAGGAGTTCCAAATAGAAAATTTAGCGCCTCACTATTCTGCTGGCAACCCAATAGGGAATGACATCCATCACCAATGAATTTATTTCTAAGGAGTCATTTGAAATGATAAACAAATATACTTAATATTTCTGTTAATTAGGTTATAACCCTCCTGGGCCAAGTTCATAAATAGTGAGTCCCAACGCCTTTATCCAACCCCAGCGGATTAACCTTATGAATCTAACAACTTGCTTAGATGATGGGACCATTTATGCACAAACAGCAGGTTGTATTACTTTAGGCTAGCCCACAAGAGCTGCCAATATAAGTGTTCTTGACTCTTCAGCAAAATCAAAAACACCCTTATTTACTGGTGACAAACCCCAATCTCTATACGCAATAAAGATAATTATTATTATTTAAACCAAAAATTAAAATCTTTTAAAACATTGTCAGGGATCATCCCTGAAGGAACATTATTATCCGCTGGAATTGAATATGGCAAAATAGGTTAATATTCTATAGGGAAATAAACTCTAACATTAGTTATCAACTAATGATAACTCTAACATCTGCTACAGATTTTCTTATTATAATTTAGCCCCCATCAGATAAATCAGATATGTACTTATAATCTATCAAAGCAAGATAGTGTGGCATTTTATAATCCCAAAACATCCCCCAGCTTGACCAGATTATCCAGCAAAGGTATAATTTTGGAGGTAAATGCTATTTTTTGTCATGGCATGAGTCAGCCAACATAGTTAAAATTTGATCTCATCAGAGTTAGATCTTTTTTCCCTGCTTGATGATCCTTCTCATGGTCCTTCTTGGAAGCGTGGTTCATTGTCCTCTTCCCCTTCTCATGTTCAATGCCACCTTACATGAGTGTACTTCTCCAGGGTCACACAGTCAAAATTACCAAAAATGAACTCATGAGCGCATGTTTTCCTCCAAGTTAGGATTCTAACAAGTATGGATCTCACCGTTACCTACTGTACCAGAATTAACAGTCAATCTCACCAATGAATTCCGAAAATCCTGTTTCCCCAGGTTGGGGCTCTCATGGCAACACGCCATATCAGGATCACTCAGTTAATCTTGCCAATGAATTCCTAAACGCATATTTTCCCAGATCAGGGTCTTTGAGATATGATCTGTGCAGATTTTCAGGTTCTCCTTTCTCATGACTCTCAACCACAATAGACCCAGTTTTGACATGAGCTGGTTCTGCTAAACACTGAGATCACTTTATTTTTTCACTATGTAGTAGTTCATCCCCTTCTCTCCATGACATCAGAAATGGAAATAAAGTCATATATGCATGATTATGGCAAAAATTAAAACCAATATCTTATATATATATTTATTTTTCTTATTTCTTTGAGAGACACTAATTATAAAAGTATTTTTCATATATGTTTTATATTTTAGTCACTATGCTTAAAATATTTTTATCTGTTTTTTCTTAGATCCAATGCTATAAGTATTACTATGGACCCTATTCACTATATGACCATCAGCAATGTCTCTCAGCATATAGGCTCTGTCACTGCCTTAGCAATTAAATTACATTGACCTGACCATAGTACATTAGTCCCCAACTTGTCAATAATTTCAATAGGTCCTACTCTTGATTCATCCATTGGAGGGTGGCGCTCAATTCATCCAATATTATGGTAATTAGTTTTTTATTCTAATTGCTAATTTCTTTTTAAAAGATTGGTTGTTTTTCTTCATAGCTTAAGTATTGGTATCACTTGCCGTTCCTAAAATTTTAATTTATCCTAATAATAAATCTGATTGATCCCTTTATTTGTTCATATTGAAATGGAAATGTTGGCATTATCAATTTTTTTGACTTGATTATTTGATTTTGTTCTAATCGTTTTGTGCTTTTTTTCTGCTAACTGAAAAATGTAAAGCCAAGTGACCTCTTTCACAAAATCAGGCTTGATACTCCTTGCTTTAGCTCTAGTGACAACATTTATATCTGGGGTCAAGACTCTATACAGTATATTGTCTCCATGTTCTTCTATATACAATTTCTAAAAAATCTAATTTTTGAAAAGATATTTGGCAGAACAGTTTTGTTTGCAGTGCTAGATTTCTATATATCTAGACTATAGAGCTTTTTCCCATCTCATTGCTGATTTATTATCTAGAGGCAATAAAATATTCACATTTTCTTTTGCCTTCTTCCCCCAACATTAGGAGGCAAAATATTCAGCCTCACCATATTTATGGCAGTGTTTTTGAAATTTCTCCATTCATTTTTCACAATGGGTTCTTCCCTATTAGAACTCAGTAAAAAATTTTCTAACTTTTAATGATCTACTTGATAATGAATATTATTTTTTCATTAAATTATGCCATAATCTGATCCTCATTGGAAGGCATATCTTTTTAATTTCACTTAAGCGCATTGAATGTTGAGCCTAACATTATCATATACACCACCATCTGTTAAATGGAAGTCTGAGCTGCAAGTACAGAATTTATAACTTGGTTTAGGTCTCTGTAGTGCCAGAGTGCCATTTACATGGCAATACATGAATCAAAATCTGACTTTACCTTTACACCCATCAGATTTTTGCTTCCTGATAACAAATTAGTAATGGCGGCCAAGGCCTTTTCCTTTTTAAACTGAATTCCCATGAACTTCTGTTTGTATCTAGCTATCCATTCAGGGCTGTCTAACTCATCCATGATTGCTTTTTTGTAATCTTTGTATGTCCTATTTCCCAGTTGAGGTTGGGCAACGCCATATTTTAACAATTTTTGTCTAAGCATTTCACAATGTTACTTCTTTAGGATCTAACCATCTTTGAACATTGTCTTTTTAAATAGGAAGAAAAACACCATAGCAATATCATGTAGAAAATAAGTATTTCAAAGTATTCCAAATTTTTCTGCCACTACTGTGATTGGAGGTACTTGCCTGAAAACCTTACTAATAATGGGGTATTCTTGAGTAGTCTCAAAAAATTGCAGCTGAAAATTCCAGACATATTCTTTGGGGCTGTACTTTCCCAAAAGAGCTTTCTTCATCTATTTCATTGTTGGTTCCATCTACATCCATCTGAGCACAATCACACTTATGATTTTCAAGGCCTTGTAACCGCTTTAAAATTTGTATTACATCCTGAATCTAGCAAGTTGTTCTTCATCTGCTTTCATAAGTAGTCATCTGAAACATTAATTTCTTCATTAATTCTGTCTCCTTCCTTATCAAAGAGGTTACTTTTCTATATAGAAGATTATTGACCTTATCACTCTGCTTTATTTTCTCCTCAGAAATTGTTAATCTTCCTGCCAAGGTAGTCATACAAGACTGAGAAGCCAAATTCAGCTTACTCTTGTTCACCGTTTCTAGTTCTTTTCACAACTCCTGAAGCTCATTCTTGTGAGATATCTTCCTAATAGTTCTAACATTCTATTTAGACTGTAAACTCAATTACCCATTTAGTAAGCACCAAATGTAAACTTTTTGTGTCTAATGCACAAGTTTAAGGTGTGTTTTGGTTATTGTTGATTGAAATAATATATGGTTACGGTTATAATATGAAGACAATTATTCAGTTTAGTTCTTATCAATTGATTATATTAGATCTTCTCAGGTTTTCTCCTAAAGACAGGTACTGGCAACCTTCCTTCACATAATGTAAGTCCTGGGGAACGTCCTCTGGGCGTTGATTGGGTCATTTTCCCTTTCTGAGCAAGAAGGTACCAAAGAGGATGGCTGTACCCCTCGTTACTCAGGGCGATCTCACCCACGTGGTAGACAAGCGCTGGGTAACAGCTCTTCCACTTCAGACCCCTCCCCCGGTACCCACACTCACCTCAGCAGAACTGTTATGAGGAATCAGTAAAATCTGCATTAAAATCACCAAAATGAAATTGATTGGAACAAATTTGAGTGGCAATCAGCCCAATGTTTGGATTTCAACTGGTCTAAAAGGGATGAATACTGATTTTATTGGCCAGAATGCCTACCAGTTTTAATTCAGCCAACATGACAATCAAAAAAAATCACCCCCCTCCCAAAATCGTCGGGGATCATCCCCAATGGGCAGGTAACAGCATCAGACACCATTGATGAGGGTTCAAAGCTCCCTGTTGACAAATCAGGCGTTGCGCCTGACACAACGTCTCTCTAACTGAATGAACAGCCCAGCGACTGGGCATGAGCAGGTTGGGCGTCCCAAACCCATTCCCAACCAAATGGGTCTGCCCCTATGTGTGGTGGCCTTGGGGGATTTCCACTGCTTGTCAGGCCAAACTCCATCACGCCTACCATTGGAACGTAGCTGAGCCTCGGTTTGGACATTTGAGGTTGAACTGACAGCGACTTGGACCACCGCCAATTCTTCAACGTTGGTTCCCAGTATACTTATCTTCCCCATTCCCAAATAATTCACCGGTTAGGTCAAAATTGAGGGTCCCAATCCCAGCTTGTCCCCGCCCCAATCAACTACTATTTAATCAGTTGCATTGCACTGAGAAAACTGTTGGTCAATTTTCTTCCTTTTCATTTGCAATAAAATTTTGCCTCCACAAACCAATCAGTTTTATCTAGTTGATTTCCTTCTGGCCGCATCCCTGATTTCTTTCCCCTGGTGGCCATCAGTCTGTACACTTGATGGTCTCTACAAGTACTCATGGTCACTATGGCCCCACCGTCATAGATTGAATTCAGCGAGCTAGATATTTCTGGAAATTTAACCCTGTTGTTATGAACTTTTGACAACATTATACTGGGATCTTGTGGCCTTATGTCCACCATCTTCAAGCAAGGCTCCGCCTCCTTGTCTCCCCAGTCAAACCAGCCCCATACACTGGTGAACTCACTGAAACTATTTCTGTGTCTCTTCCCCCTGTAGTAAGACCTCCAGGGTCTGGGGCGAGCTTGATTTGGTTTGTTCTCAGGATCATACTCACTGTTGCCCTACACCAACGATTTGTCATTTCCCAATGCCTGGCTCCATACAACGTCATTCAGTTGGCAATGCCTCTGGCATTCTGGCTTGCTTTTTAAGTGCTTACACATCCCGACTGGCAGGCCAGTCTAAACTTCTTCTGCCATTTTTATGACACATAATTTGAAGTCACTATTACAACAATCTTGACAAGGTAAATTATACCTTCAACTCTAATCACAAGAGTTGGCAAACAAATTAAAAAACAAGAAACATTCTCTTCCACTCTTTACACAAGAGATCTTAAGAACAAAACAAACTAAATAATGGAAACTATCTTTAAAACTTTTTTTGGAAAACAATATTCAATTTTATTGATATTTAAGTTATTATAGTAATGTTTGTTTTTATTAAAATGTACAAGGGGTTTAAATAGGGAATTTACACTCAACTCTTCCATTATAGACAATGAGAATGACATCCATCACCATTAATTTAACCTTAAGGTGTTATATACACAGTGCATTCAAAAAGTTCTGGGACTAACGTTTTAAAGACACAACTTTACAAATAAGTAAACTTTCTTTCATCATAATGTAACATACAACCTTTCCCTCTCTATACATATTTATATTGCTAAAACAATTGTTAAAAGGTATGCAAATATTCCTACTTTGTATAACCATGTTTAAACCAGCTGTCACATTCTTCTGAATTGTCTCTACTTTATCAAAAGGATGAACCTTCAGTGCCACCTTCAGATTATAATTATCCACCCTATTCACTAGATTTGGCTCTGTTTGACTTCTTTCTGTTCTCTAATCTGAAGGTGGCACTGAAGTTTCATCCTTTTGATAAAGTAGAGACAATTAAGAAGAATGTGACAGCTGGTTTAAACATGGTTATACAAAATAGGAACTATTTGCATACCTTTTAACAATTGTTTTAGCAATATAAATATGTATAGAGAGGGAAAGGTTGTATGTTACATTATGATGAAAGAAAGTTTACTTGTTTGTAAAGTTGTGTCTTTAAAACTTTAGTCCCAGAACTTTTTGAATGCACTGTGTAATATGATTTATAGCTCATCCGCCTAATCATATTTTTCTGCCAGCTAATTTTATGACCACTTCTGGGTTAGAAACATTAATAGCGTGTCCCAACGCCTTTATTCAGCCCCAGGTATAACTTTGTGAAGCTAACAACTTGCTAGGTGATGGGACCATTTACTCATAGATAGCAGGTTGTATTAATTCAGATAACCTGCAATTTGCTGCCAATAAAAGCACTTTCAACGCTTCAGAAACTGCCAAAAACACCCTTATTGACTGGTTACAAACCTTAAATGATTTGCGCAAGAAAGGTAATCATTAATATGCAAACCAATAATTAAAATCCTTAAAAACATTGTTTTGGGCTCCCTGTTGTAACACAAATTGTCTGTTGGAATTAAATCCAGTGAAATATATTAATATTCTATAAGGAAATATAACCAAACAATAGATATTGCTAAATGATAACACTAACATCTGGTATAGAATTTTTATTATAGATTGACACCAGCGGATAAAACAAATATGAACTTATAATATTAAAGCTGTATAGTGTAAGTATTCCAATATTTCAATACTCCCTGAAACTATTTCAGCCATCAGAGCCACCATTTTACAATAAGGATTTTACAGTTAGGCTTTTACTTAGCATGGCAATTTGTAATTATAAGTAACCTAAAATTCATAAGCCTTTTCCACACTTTTTTGTGTAATTATCTTATATTTGAGCTTATTGTCTGCACAATTAGTGTTATACCTTAATAATAAGTGCATTTAAATTACTAAAACCCTGGGTAAAGCTTGACATACTTTGACTCTAATTGTAAAATGATAGTCAAATTTATATAACAAATCTTTTGCGTATATTATTATATTAGTTAGGAACTCTTGCAAAAAGTTATCATTAATATTGTAACTAATAATGCTATGTCCTATGACATGATTGTGGGTACTGACTGCAAAAACAAGGAAGTGCTCAACGGGGTCAAAGGATCAAGATGGTCACCATTCCCTGATTTAAACATACCATAGACTAGCGTTAATAAGGTCCAAGTATTCCCAAGTTGGTTCTCAAATTTTTTATGATGAGGTTGCCAGCATTTCATCTAAAGCCTTAGGTTGCATTAGTTACCTAACTAATGAAATGGATCAGCATATCTGATTAGGAAAAGGGGATCCAAATCCCATTATTAATTACAGTTGTCAGAAAATTGACTATGGGCTCCGCCAGTTGGTAGGCCAACCAGTATGAAGACTGGTTGGCCCTTGCCAATTTTGCCTTAGGAGATGGGGCAGCAGCATCGGCTGACCCCTTGGCGGTTCACCCACGCCATTCAGGGATCCCCCAGCCTAATCCCTAACCAACAAAATAAATTATAAACTTATAACAAAAGGTAGATTAGGCAAAGGGAGATATTTATTGAGATGGAAGCGCCAGGTATTTATACTATTTAATAAAGGACTACTTCGCCCACCGCCAACCTATTAACTCTTCCACTGGTTCTTCCAGCCAACTACTCTTCTTAATCTACTACTGCACTATTCTCTTCCCTGGCGTCAACCCTCTCACTCCATCCTTCCCAATGTCCAATTAGTTTTGGCTCATCCTCCCCTTAAGTTGTCAGTGAGCCATATAAATAATCAATCTAAATAACATTGAAAGTGGATTCAACCTTTGAGTTGATAATAATGCACTAGAAATGACTTTGGTCACTCACTTTGACTTGGAATATCTCGGCATTTAGCTGACATCTCTTCTCATCTTATCTCAGTTAATTGATTATAATAAATGAGGCACTGGAAACAACTTTGGCTGACTCAAACTTATAATTGTTGGATCCGCTGACCTCAAATTATCAGTATAGGCAGTGAATTTATACTTGAATAATTGAAGCGAATACATTGGCTTTCCACTGGAAATCCCACAAAAGTCTACAAATTGCAGTTGGCATCAAACACTGATTCCACTGACTGATACTAATTGGATCATCCTTGTCTATTAGTTGCCGGTGATCCTTATACTAATTTGGGGCCACCAATTGGCCCCACTTGACCCTAATTCCAAACTCAGCGGAATACTAATTTTGGCTCAACCCAAATTGGGGAGCAATAAACCAGAAATCATATCAAACAACATGAAATTCAGTCAATAAGCCATTCCACCAGTATTGGCCATATCATTCAAAATACGATTAATCATTGGAGGATTCCATTTGGTTAAAATTCTGACAACTATATCACCCAATTTGGCAAACTTCAACTTCAATCAAAAAATTGTTTCAGATAATTAAATGTTCAAACTGGTGAGAAGAATGTTTCTGTGGTGACTGGTTTAAGTATGGCGATTAAATCCCCAGATTGATTCTTGGCAGAATCCTTTAAGTTGGAATAATATTTTACTTCCAATCTCCACTCAGATCACTTGTACTGTAGCACTTCAACTCTCCCAAACCCTCAGCAAAATATGGCAGCTCTCTGAGAAGTCCAACCAAGCACTGTGTCAATTCAGTGCTACTGCTAAAGAGAAAGACACCCCTATTTATAGACTTGAAGGGGGTTCTAGGTGATGAAAATATTCTACCAGATAATCATTCATTAAGAACTCTGATAATCAGCTGAACTGAAAGTATTTCCATATGGCTTATTAGCTAAATTAGATTAGTTGTTGCCCTGTGGTTTAGTCATCCCAGTGGATGACCTGACACCTACAATGAAAGCCTCATCGAAGCAAAAAATGTTAAAGAGTCTTATTTGGTCACTTTTCAGTTATTTATATCAAGTGACTTTCCACCTATTATATGAGGATAAGTCAAAAAGTAAGAGCAAATTTTATTTTTCCTGCTGCAATGGATGGCAGCACTGACTGAACAATGACATATCATAACCTCAAAGTTTTTTTGTTCTTTAGCTGTGTTGTTTCCGTGCTCAACTCCATTTGTAGTGATTTCAGGGTATTTTATTATAAGTGCCCCATTGTCCGTGTGCACCAAGGAAGAAATGAGGGGAGTGGTACGTTTTCTGCACTATGAAGGGACTAAACCTGCGGAGATTATTCGCAGAATACAGCAGCAGTATGGTGAGAGCTGTCTTAGTGAACGCAAAATTTATGAGTGAAAAATCACTTTCAAAATGGTCATGTATCTATCCTCACCTACAACAAAAAGTTTAAAAGACAAGTTTCTGCAGGAAAGTTGATGATGACAGTGTTTTGAAATATAAAAGGTCCACTTCTAATTCATTACACTCCTAAAGGTCAAACAGTGAATATTGACAGCTACTGTGAGCTACTGCTAGTTCTGAAACTCAAAATCAAAACAAAGAGGTGATGAAAACTTTCAAGAGGTGTGCTTTTGCTTAAGGACAATGCCCATCCTCATACTGCAGGGAAAACGATCCAGTGCATTCAAGATCTTGTTTTTGAGCTGCTGGAGCATCCGCCGTACAGTCCTGACCTAGCTCCAAGTGCTTTTCACCTTTTTGGTCCAATGAAGGAGCACCTGCGTGAATCCAAATCTTTGTCAGATGACAAGGTTGTGGAGGTGGTGTGTGAGTGGCTGTGCACAATGCCACAAATCTTCTTCCAGGACGGAATTACAAAGCTTGTCAAGAGATGGACCAAGTGCATAGAAATTGAGGGAGATTATGTAGAGAAATGATGTTACTTGTCATCTTGTTTTTACAATAAAAAGTTCCTTTTTAAAATTAGCCTTTACTTTTTGACTTACCCTCGTAAATTCTGATGCTTTTCTTATTTTTATCCTGATTAATCATGAATACTAGGGGTCAACATTATAATGGGGGATCTCTTTTTATACCAAATTTTTTATATTAATAAAATTTTATTTAAAATCAAGTTTATTTGTAGTTTACTTATCCCTGTCAAAAAATGTAAAATAACACAGGTATCGAGAGTCTGAATACCCTATCACCTGTGAGATTATTAAAGTCTGGGCTTAATCGCCTGCAAGCAAATTAACTTTCCAAGATCTAACAAGTGTTGCTCACTACAGAGGTTCTTTACACCACAATCTTTCTATAAAAATGGAGAAGGTTTGAGTGAATAGCCCTACTAACTTCTCAATTGTGTCTGAACCTAGAATAGCTGAGCTATAACAGAAGCTAGCTGTGCTATATTCTTGACTCAAAAAGCTCAAACAGCACTCTTCTCATGTCCTTTATGAGGGCCATCATGTTATCCATAGACCCCCTTTTAGAGGCAAGCAAACCTCAGGTGAGGGTAGCATTGCCTCATTTCTCTTAGTTTATGAAGCTGTTATGGAAGGGACAACTGACCATCAGAAAATAAAATACATCCTCCTTTGCTTGAGTCACGTATCCACAGAGTTATTGGTTCCAAATATGGCCAATATCAGCACCTGGACGGAGTTTAAGCAAGCCCTTATTGAAAAATTCGGCTCCACACAGAGTCTACATAGGAAATAGGCTTTTATGGGCCTTATCATGTAAAAGGTAGAATTGATTGCCTCCTTTCTTTATCAGTTCTATAGTGAAGCCTATCACCTATTACTTGCAAAGATGTTGCCACTAGACAATGCCGTGGCTACAATCTTGACTGGATTAGCACAACACTCCTATTGGTAGTACACATCTCTTAAGTAAAACGCTCTTTTAAAAATATACACGATATCTGTAATGGATCAGGAGGCACCTGATCCATACATTGCTTTGTATCAAGTGGCATTTGTATGAACATGGCCCTGATTCACCGAGTATCAAACTTGGGAGGGTCAGAGTTGGAAAAATTCGCCATCATGAAGCTAAATCACATCTGCAGAATGACGGTGGGCTTACATGTGGTGTGGATGGTGATCTGGTGGGATGAGGAATCTTCGCTAATGATGTGTTGGTCAGAATTCAAAAGAGCTTAACCAAAAGAGAGGCTTATTTTAATACTAGCAGGGCACTATTTAGGGGAGAATGCCGTGGCCCTGAAGGGCAGTTTCATCTTCTATGAGGAAAAAGGAATTTAAATAAAGAATAATTTGCTTGCTCAAAAAGAAAATATTAATTTTCTTAAAAATTACAAGTGGATCAGATCAGAACTATGAGCTCAACCAGTGAGCTCAGTGTGGCTTTGGCATCATTCTTGGCCCTTTCTTTGTCCCAGACTCTGCTGTTGATGTGCAGCGTCATGGGAACAGTGGTACGAGAATATGTGGCAATGATGAAGCATGGTGGTCGGGTTTGGGGATGGGCCTCTGCAGGCCTGTACCTAGTATGGTCAGTAACATGGCTCTTACTGCCCAATTCATTTGTTGCATATTGGCGCGAACCCACCCATTACATTAGATGCAATTTCCAATACTTTTCATTAGTTTTGTGGGGGCCCCAAGAAGAGGTGGCGGCTCCAGGAGGGGAGGAATGGTACCACCATGTGTTGGTGGTGATGGTGAGTTTCTCGCTTATGTTTGTAATAAGAGAGATGATTTGAGTGTGTGGTATGAGACCCATTGAGATGAAGGAGTGCCAGGGAGGTCCTACATCTCCAAAAGGTCGGGCTGCTTTGCCCATGGAAGCTTTGGAGAAGATCCACCAAGTGGTGTCGTGGATCCATTTTCAGGCGCGGTTGGCTCAAGTAATGGGTGAGGAGACCCCTTTCTCATTACAGATCGCGTAAATCGTGGAGACACTACCCCCAGAGCTTGCTAGGTGGGTGAAAGAGTTGGTTGAGAGCAAGGTCGCCTTCCTGTATCCCTGGATGAGTTTGTCAATTGGATTGACTGGGCGGCCTGTCTGGATGAGGCGCAGGATAAAGCGTGGTCAGCTTTGTTGACAGTATGTCAGGGCTGAGGATCGATGGAAGAATATGGGTGGATTTTCTGCCCATTAGAGAAAGCAGTGAGAGTCTTGTATTTGCAATCATCGCGAATGTTCAGACAAAGGCTGCAAGCGGACATGTTAGCCACCATGTTGGCTGCTAAGGTTCAGAGTTCATTGGTGGAGGAAATTGCATTGGCAGTGCAGGTGGAGAAACAATTGGCCTTGGTGCGTAACTGGTGAGAAGATTTGATGTCCCTGAGAAGGGTCCAGTCACCTGTTGTGGCCAGCAGAGGATGGAGGTTGGCAGGGATCTCCCTGAAAACTTCGGGAATATCCATGGGGGATTCCTCCAGGGAAATGGTGAGGAGTCAGGAAGAACAGGTCAGGGACCTGGGAAGAGTTTATAGTCCCAGACCTACCTTACCTGCAAATTTGCAATCTGAGAATGCTTCAAACATTAAATCTACTTCTTCGCTTTATCCTAGGATATTTATTCTGGTGGAGTTATACTTGCATGGTAGGACAGAGAAGGTGCTGGCCCTAGTGGATACAGGGGCCAAGGAAAATTATGTGGAGTTCGCCTAGGTGGAACGTTTGAATTTGGAAATGAGAAGGGGTCCTGAGGTAGTATTCACTGATGTGTCAAGAAGAGCCCCATCATGGTATTTGGAGCCTCTGATTATCATTTGGCAGAACCCATTTTGGTTGAATGAGGGTTTCTGTGTATTCAGGAATCTAGCCCATCCCATGGTACTGGGGATGTGATGGTGGCATCATTTCCAGCCACGTATTGATTTGCTGCATAAGACAATTACCTTGAAGCTGCAGATTGAACTATGGATGACGTGGAAGATGGAGGTCAGGGGCAATGTCCCAAGTGGATGCAGGAGCTTAGGGGGGATGCAGGAGGTAGAGTTACCAGCCGAGTATAGTGACTTTATTGATGTATTTGGTCCTAACGGAAGCTCGCCTTTTTCCCCTATGGGCTCTTTCGCATTTTCATTCCAGCTCAATGAGGGGATGGAGCTTCCC
Organism: Massospora cicadina; assembly: GCA_022478985.1. Taxonomy (NCBI): domain Eukaryota; kingdom Fungi; phylum Entomophthoromycota; class Entomophthoromycetes; order Entomophthorales; family Entomophthoraceae; genus Massospora; species Massospora cicadina. Next base: position 2,311 of record JAKSZP010005991.1, on the reverse strand, counting down.
AGGGGATGCCCGGTCTATGCTCTTAATGAATGGGACAGAGAAGCGTTGGAGGGCCATGTGAAATCAATGTTGGACAAAGGTTTAATTAAGCCCTCTATGTCTCTGGTTTTGTCTCATGTATTGTTAGTGCCAAAAGCAAGTGGCAATTTATGCCCATGTGTGGATTTCTGATGTTTAAACATAGTCACAGAGCCTGGTCTATATCCGATGACCCTGTTGGAGGATATTCTTCTGACGGTTACCAGATGCACAGTGTTTACAAAGATTGACCTCATGGACGCGTTTAATCAAATACTGGTGAGACCAGAGCACCAGCAATACACAGCGTTCAAGTGCCATCTAGGGGTGTACCAATATCGCTTTATGCCATTCAATCTGAGGAATGCCCCAGAAGTGTTCCAGCAGATGATCATCCGTGACCTTGGAGGACTTATTGGTCAATGCTGTGCTGCTTATATGGACGATATTCTAGTGTTCTCGCAGTCCCAGGAGGAGCATGTACAAGATGTCCGGGAAGTTTTGGGGGCGATCAGCCATATGGGTTTGAGGTTGAAGCCCTCCAAGTGCAAATTTAACCAAAGCTCAGTAATGTTCCTTGGCAATGTGGTATTCCAGAATGGATTGGAGTGTGTCCAGATAAGCTACGGGAAGTGCATGCATGGAAAGCCCCCACAGATCAGATGGGGGTGCATAGTTTTTTGGAACATTGAACTTCCTTCATTGGTTTGCGAAGAATCTTTCCTAGACCGCCTTACACTCACACGTTTAACCCAGGACGTCCCGTTCATGTGGGGAAAGGAAGAAGCATGGGCATTCGAATTACTGAAAGGTAAGCTACTTACCGCACCTGTATTGGCCCTTCTGGACCCTGGGAAACCATTTATGGTCGAAATGGACGCTTTGAATTACACTGTGGGGGCGGTGCTTCTTCAGGAAGGGGAAGACATGTTGGAACATCCTGTGTGTTACTTCATCTGTAAGTTGCTCCTCGCAGAAACAAACTACCCGATATATGATAAGGAGTTGTTGGCAGTGATGGCAGCCATACATGAATGGCAACATCACCTGATCTATGACCGGCATCCTTTCATTATCTGGACGGATCACAAAGCCTTGGAGTACTATTGTGAACCCAGAAAGATGAACCAGTGGCAGGCCATATGGCATGTGGAGCTGGTCCATTATGATTTCCAGGTGGAGTACAGACTGGGAGCTTCGAATGTCCTGGTGGACTGGTTGAGTTGAGATGGGGCTTTTGTGTATGAGAAGGAGGAATTGAAGGAGTTTAACACAGCTACAATGTTCTGACCATACCAATTTGCGATGAATGAGTATAGGGGAGGTGTGTTGGGGGAGAAACTTCGCTGGAAGCAGAGGACCGCGGAATTCACCCAGAGGCTGAGATCTGAGATGACGGAAGGTCAGCTGCACAGGTACCATGCAGACTTCATGAAGAGAGTTGGAGTGCTATACCACAAGTTGCGCATATGGGTGCCTAACCCATCATTATGATGGGAGGTAATCCAGGCTTCTCATGATCATCTGCTGGTGGGTCACCCAGGAGTGGGGAAGATGATGGAATTGGTGCAGTGAGAGTATTTGTGGCTGGGCCTTCATAAGGATGTCCAGAAGTACATGCGGGAGTGTTTGGTATGTGCAAAGTCAAATCCATCGAGAAAACCACCATTGGGTAATTTGAATCCACTGCTGATACCACAAGCCCCTTGGAGTTTGATCAGTGTCAATTTCATAGTGGGACTCCCAAGGGTGCAGGGGAAGGATGCGGTTATGGTGGTCATAGATAGACTTACAAATATGCTGAGTTCTTCCCATGTACTGGGAGTTTTTTGGCGAAGGATGCGGTGAGGATTTTCATTGATGAGGTGTTCTCCCAACATGGACTACCTGAGGAGATCATTTCAGAATGGGGGCCACAATTTGTTTCAAAATTCTGGTCGAGTCTACTGGAAAATTTGGAAATAGGCCTGGTTGGTCCTCAGCGTACCATCTGCAAACTGATGGACAAACGGAGAGGGTGAACCAGATACTTAAACAGTATCTCCAGTGATACATGTCCAATTGACAGGATGACTGGGTTTTGTGAGTTTGGATGGCCCAGTTCGCTTACAACAATCATTCTCAGTCCTCAACAGGAATGTCACCATTCTTTGCAAACCATGGACTCAACCCCAGATCAAAAGGGAGATCCATGGGCGGAGTATGTCAGGGGGCGGATGAGATGTTGTGCACCATATTGGATATCAGGAAGAAGTTACGAGGGAATTTGGAGCAGGCGATACCTTGGCAGAAG
>JAKSZP010005990.1:0-36578 GCA_022478985.1 Massospora cicadina | reverse complement strand
GTTCACCCCATGTCAGCTCAACTGTGGATGGAACAAAAAATTTCACCACAGGCGATGACAGCAATGAAAGAGGTTAAGACTCCAGATCTGGGCTGGGAATGGCTCAAAGCGTGAACTAAAATAGAAACCATCCTGGACTGGAAATGATCCTTCCCAGAACCGTTGATATCTGCTACATGAGCTGCTGAAAGATTTGCCCCATCTGAAGCCTTCCAATGGTGCAAAGCGGGAGTTCTGGCCGCCATGGCATGGAAATTATGAGCGACAGATGGAACAGCATTATGGTAAGAGGCTGGTGCCAGCATAGTTGATTACGCTGGAGGACTTCCAGAAATACCTGCACCCAATGTGTGAACTGGAATCTGCTCTCCAATGGTACTGACTGTAATTTTTATCAATGGATGCCCTTGAGTGGCAAAACCTAGATTTTGGCGCACAAATGGCCAGAAGCATTAACTGACGAGGAATTAGCATATGCAAATTGAGGCGTTTCTCAATTGGGGATTTTGCCTCGATGAATGGGTAAGCTGTATAATGAAGAGAATGACCCCCGCCAGGGTGCCCGAGTCAAATCCAAAATCTAAGTTGTACAGTGCAGCGGCAGCCAAAAACAATGAAAATACATGGAACGGGGTGGGGAGCTATATTGAATACATCCTCCAACTGATCAGCGGAGGCTTCATAGACTGCCAGGTGCCTAAATCATATCTGAAAAATGCAATCTAAATTACTTGCAGCTGGTGGAGGAGGAGTGGTCCAACCTGATATTATCAATTTATCAGGAACTTGATGAGGTGCTGACAGGAGAGGACTTTAACCACCACTGGGTACCCAAACGGGGTTACATTGACATTGTGATCCCAAGCAAATTAGATTAAAAAAACTCCTTGAGATTGGCACCAAGTATAAGGGAGTTTATTCACAAAATGGAACTAACTAGGTACACTAACCAAACCACATGATGAGACATTCAAAAACCTCCTAACCAATCGATAGAGTGAATGGGTGCACAAAGAAATCTGGAATGGATTGTCATATTATAGAGAAGTACGATAATTTTGCCAAGCTGGTGGCAATTATATTGCAAAGTGCTTTTGCCCTTGAACTGTCGAAGCGTTCTACAAACTGGCACCATGGATAAAACTGAACAATATTGCCCTAACCCGTTTCATCAATCCTGTCCAGTTTAAACAGAGTTCATTTATGTCAAGCAAGAGGATGCAAAACAAGTGTGCCAGTTCTGCTACCAGACTGGCCACACAATGGCCCAATGCCATCATCAAAAAGGGAAGACCCCTTGAAAGTATGAATATGACCTCATTGGCGTGGTCACAAACGTCAGGATGAAAATCTTCTTTTGACCAAAGACCAAAGAATGGATTCCGCGTAACCTAACAGAGGTTACAGATATGAAGCACCAGCAACAGGAGTTGGACTTCGCCCATAGGGAAGCGTGGGAGCAAGAAGTGGCCAAGAGACCTGAAGTGGTCAATGAACCCTTCATTAACCCAAATCCTGAAGCCTACAATATGGATGAAGAAATGAGCCCTGAACCTATCTCTAAAGCCCATCCCAGGCAGAATGGACAATCCTGGAAGAAGAACGATGGCATAAGGCAAACCCAAAAAATTTCCCCAAAAAGGGAAGGTCAGCACAAGAAGCTAATACATCGAAACTTAAGTTTAATAAGTTGAAATTGAACAAGAAGTTGACTCGGAAATCATCAGTGAATAAACCCAAGAAGACTACCAAACAAACAACTAAATCACCAAAATTGACAAAGTCATCTGATCAAAACCCCAAGAAAAACACCAATTCCACCAACAATCCTAATTACTGGGCAAAAAACTGATCAATGGTTGAGGGGGAATCTGCTGCACCGCCAGTAGTGACAAAGGTGCACCTAGAGCTGGTGATAAAACCATCCCTTATTATCCATCAATAGGGAGACAGGGACGGCAACTGAATTCCTGGTGCACAAAATGCCCAGTAATATTATCCCAGTTCTGACCAACTGACCTCAAAAGCTGAACAATACCTCCCACCCACCCTCAGCAACACCATTCGCCAGTAATCAAACTTAATTCCACAACTCCATGATCAACCTAGAAAATAATATTAGCACTCATACCTGTGGGTCAGGCAGCTGGAAATGAAGATTGCAACTACAAATGCTTGGGGGATGTCAAGCATACAAATGAGAAAACCGGAAGAGTCATCACTTTAAAACAAATAATAATAGTACCTAAGTTTAATATTGGAAACACAAGCAGTTAACCAAAAGGAGATAGTGCCAAGCTTGAACTGCGATGTGACAAACCACCTGTGGTCCCTCCAAATTGGCTGTCAAGCCCTATGGACATATCATGTGGCGATCATTGCACTGAACAAATAAATAGACCTGGTATTTGTGGAGGAAACTCAGGCTGGAACTATCTTAATAGCAACTTCTACAAATAAGGTAACCGGCAAGAGCCTTTGTGTGGCAGCTGTCTACGCTCCACCAAAGCCCCGCAAAAAACAATTTTTTTGGAATTATTTATCAGAAGTACCAACCAAAGTGAAGACGGTTATAGCAGGAGACCTGAAATGCTGGTCAAATGTAAGTCGGGATATATTTCTGACAAGTGAAGGTCTCAAACAGAAGGCTGATGAGATGCTATAATACCTAGTCAAATTGGGGATATGCCTCATGATCAACGGGGAAATTGATGATCCAACCAACCTAACGCAGTTTCATACGACTCCACTGGATCCCCACAGTCTTAGTGTGACTAGATTACATACTGGTGTTGTCTGATCTCAAGCACCAGCGTTTAACAGTGAGGTCAGTATAAATTCTGAAAGCGACCACATGATCATCTGCATGGATATTGATCTTGATGAACCCTAGAGGAACCAAGAATAGCAGTTGACACTAGCCACACTGAGGGATGAGGAACGGTGTTAGAAAATTGAAGCTGTACTAGATTGACTGATTGCATATATGGATTGTCACCTGGAGATAGATCCTTTGTAAAGATGGGTCTGGAACAAAGAGAAGATTGTGCACGATGCATGAAGTTCAAAAAGTGACTACCTACAAGAGAACTGCCACCGCAAAGCAGCTTAAAATGCACTGGAGAGCTTAAAACTTTCCCAAAGGGACAGCAAAGAATGTGGAGAAAGTACCAAACAACTCATAAACAGTATTGGGCCTTAATGATTAAACAGAACTCAGAGCAACGGACCAACGCTACCTATCAACACCAGAGCTTAGTAGGGATGATGACCAAAGAGGGCCTGGCGCACCTCAAGGAAACCTGAACCAAGGCTAGGTTATGTGAGGTAGAGACAGTGGCAGGGGAAGTAGTAATGGACCCAGAAATAATCAAGCGCAAAATCAAACGTTTCTATGGTGAACTATTCCACCAATGAGAGATGAGCAAATCAGTGACAAGCCCTAATTGACCTGGCCAAGCTGACACTTGGGCTTGTATGCCAGAAGATGTCATTAACTTTTCCGCCAGAATTTCTATCAAAGAAGTCAAAAGGTCACTAAAAGAATTGCCAAGAATGAAAGCACCGAGCCCAATAACATGTGCATGGAAGTTTACAGTGCATTCCACAACTTCATTGCGCCAGAGCTCAAATCCCTCTTCAACCATTACTTGTGAAACGGACAACAAATCCCAGGAGCCAAGAGACCCATATTGTACTCTTGTACAAAAAAGGAATCCAACGCCAACTTCATAACTGGTGCCCAATAGCTCTATCTAACACCAAAATAAGCTGCTCACGTGATCTTAATTAATCAGCTAATGGCAATGATACCTCATATGCTACATAAGGCCCAAAACGGGTTTATCAAGGGCCAAAGCATCTGGGACAGTATCATTACAGTCCAAAACGTGCTGCAAGACATGCAGGGATATGAACAGTGCTATCTCATGTTCCTCAACATGGAGAAGGCCTACAATTGGGTATCGCGGTCCTTCCTACATGTGGTGCTAAAGGTGGTTGGTATTCTCAAATCTTTTAGATCATAGATATCAACGCTGTACTTGGGCCTGGTCACCAAAATAATTGTCGCTGATGGTTAACAAATGATATTCTGGTCAGGCAGGGTCTTCAACTGGGCGATCCCATGTCACCTATTCTGTTTAACTTTGTAGCAAATGCTTTATTGGCTGCAGCGGACATGAAACTATGAGAATTTGTCCACCCTAACCAAATGCTGCTAAAATGATGGCCTTCATGAATGACACGGAAGTAGGTATTAGTTCTCCAACTGACCTTCAAGGAGCTTTTCAGCACCTAGACCTATATACAGTTAGCATTGAATGTGAAGATCAACTTGGAAAAAGCCTCAGTAATGTGGATTGGCATCCCAAAATTCAGCCCGCCAAATGAAACAATGCAGATCTAAAGCTCTCATATGATCTAATACCTTAGGATACTCTTTAATGACAAAGGGCCAGCGGTGTAGTAATCTAGATTTTTTGTGCTCACTGGTGCTTATACCGCTGGATTCCACAAAAGTTTTTATAAAATTATATAATAACACTAATAAAAACTTGGTTTTTTATAAGGTCTTTATTAGAAGCATGGGGTAGTAAAGGAAAACAATCCTCTCAATATCCAACCAATCAGTATTTAAACATTATTGAAGGTTGGAGGGAACTTACTAGTAAGTTCAGTACAGCTTATTATCATCCAAATTAGGAAATATGATAAAGCAGCCTATTGAAGCTTGTAATACTCACTTCATTTTGGCTGAAAGATAGCAGAGGAATTACTATTTGCTAAAATGTACCAGTGAGGTAACAATTTTATAAACTTCAGTCGATCCCCATTCATGAAATCTTTTGCGCCTTGGAAGACCCCTGCCACGCTATAAAAGGGGGTGGTCCCCACGTAGGTGCTTTGAAGGACCTGGGTGTGACTGGGGGAGTACCGCCAATAGATGCCTCAGGGTCCGCCACGTGGTCAGAGAATTACAACTTCTCAATATTGTATTTTTTGCCCAAGAAAAACTGAAATGATGTTATCCCTAAACGGTGGGGTTCCACTGAGAATTGGCCAGGGTCTTTTGGCCAACAAAATCATTATGATTATTAAAATAACGTTTAGGTTCATCATAAACTCATAAATGGCTGACATTTCCCCATTTTGGCTGATTTTGACCCGGACATTATTCCTTTGCAGCTGAGAGAGAAATTTTACACATCATCCCCCTCAAGAATGTTGGGGGGAGAATAAAGCCAAAGGAAGAGGCCATGTACTCAGTTGATGGTAATTCTTGTAGCTAACAATTTTATATAGTATACATTGCCTCTTTTGTAGGTGATGGTGAAGGGACCCTCCCAGATTAATCCAAGCTTACCGCTCCTAGAAGTGATGTTGTTATAGTAATATAATACCATATCAGATACTTGGAATTTAGTTTGGGGAGTTCAGAGCTCATTGGCAGCCTGCCCTTCTTTTGTCACCATTTTAGCTAAATTGGTCATAACCTCAGATTGGAGTTGGATGATGCGCTGAACCAATCTTCTAAGGGCTTTCTCAGGTTCCTCAACTCTAGAGAAGAATACATCTCTAGCTAAGAGGGAAGGTATTCCTGGTTCCCGCCCATACAAGACACAGAATGGAGACATTTTAAATACTCGGTGATAACTAATCTGGCAGGCCATGAGGGTACTGGATAAGTATTGATCCCAGTGAAGTGTATCAGAAGAGGCTATTTTTGTAGGATGGATACCAGGGTACCATCTGCTCTCTCCACAGTTCCGTTGGTAAAGAGATTGTACGGAGCTGAGAAAGGTTTGTTGGGCTGCCATGGATGTGGCCAGTATTTTGACTACTCCAGAGGTGAAGTTCTTACCTTTATCACAGATTAGTACTTGGGGACAGCCATGTCAAGAGAAAATGTATTGATGTAAAAAGGTGGCTGTGGCCTTGGCCTTTTGAGCAGGAAGAGCCACAGCTTCCACCCACTTAGTGAAATGATCAATAGATACTAGAATAAACTTGTTCTTACTAGTAGTTTGAGGAAAGGGACCTATTACATCCAAACTGATGGTGTGGAACGGTTGTTGGGGGGTAGTCAGTTGATAATGGTATCTAGTCTTGAAATTAGATTGCTTTTACACGTACTGCAAACTTCCAAGATGTCAACGATAGATTACATCATACCATCCCAATAGTAAGGTCCTTAATCCACTCATAAGTTTTCTTTGCCCCTCCATGCCCTAAGGTGGAATGAGCTTCTAGGATAGCAGGTACACGTTCCAAGGGCCGAAGGTAAGGCAGCCATTTCTCCCCCACCTGCTTGTACAGCTTCCCATTCTCCACTTTTGTGTTATGGGAGTGCTGAGCTAACATCTTCTGGATGGGCTCATCATCCTCCCATTCATTGGGGGTCATTAAGAGGTCGTGTAACCTCTTCGCCTCACTACTATCCAAGAGAAGGACTGGCAGTTGAGTCAATTCATCAACATTCATGTGACGGGTCCCAGCTTGGTGTTTGATCATCATGTCATAATGCTGGAGCATTAAATCCCAGCGAGCTAACTTTCCAGTAGGATCTTTCATGTTGTGTAATCATTTTAGAGATGCGTGGTCAGTAACCATAGTGAAGGTGGTTCCATATTTGAAAGGGCGGTAGTGCTTTACAGCTAACAGAACAGCAAGACACTCCTTCTCAGCTATACTGTAGTTGTGTTCCACCTTTGACAGCATCTTACTAAAAAACATACAGGATGATCTACACCATTAACATCCATTTGGGCTAAGATGGCCCCAACGGCATAGTACAAGGCGTCAGTGAATAAGATGAAGGGTTCAGGTGAACTAGTTAGGGTAAGCTGGGGCCTCCGCATGGCACAACCAGGAAAAAGACTGTTGAAACATGGGTGTGTAGCTAACACCAGAACCCAGAGAGGCACGTTCGTTGGGTCCTGTAGTGGCCTGAAAGAAGTGCAGGATGGTAGTGATGACTGTGCTGACCTGTTCTTGTGGGTGTCTACCACTCCCTGAGGGAAGAATATGAGCAGGTAGGGGAGGTACAAGTTGGTCATGGCGCCTGTCAAACGGCTTCCCCATGATCTGAGGTTGCATGGGTGTGGACCACGGTACAAGGGGCAATCCTTGTTGGCTGCGCTTTGGTGCACCTGCCTACAATAAATGCCATGGTTTTCCAAGTTGGCCTGAAGTCTGGCTAGCTGCTGGTTTGGTCAGCATGATCCAGCTGGTAGTGAAATTGATCATGCAAGAAAATTAAGGCAGATCTGAAAGGACTCTAAGGCTTCCTGGACAAAAAGGGGCCGGAGAGCATAACTCCGCTAAAAAGCAGGTGACAAAGGGGAGGGCTTCGGCTTCTCCCCCCTCAGGGGCCTTAAACCTGGGGGTCTTTGGGTCTTGTCCCCCGCAAGGGGGATGAGAGGCATATCGCCTGTCCTGGCTGGTGCAGACGAGCTGCCTAGTACTTAAACAGGTCAGGCATATGTCAGTTTAGGGGGTAGCGTGTGCTACTCCCAATTGCGGTCAGGCCCACATTTTAAGTGGTGCTTAGATTCGCGCAGTCTTAGTGTGGTGGGGGGCAGTACCCCAGGCTTTCATCCCACAATAGTTTCCCACAATAGGAGCCCCTCGGGGTTTTATAAAACTCAAAAATGAAGGGTTCATTATAATCTGGGTGCTGTAAGACTGGGCGTTGTTGCAGAAGTTGCTTAAGCTTCTCAAAAGCTGCCTTCTGTTCTGCACCCCATTGAAAAGGAGTATTCTTGGTAATAAATGGACAAGAGGCTCACTAATCTGGGCAAACTTAGGGATGAACTAATGATTATATCCCATCATCCCTAGAAATACCTGAACAACCCTTGAATTTTTAGGGGGAGGCATTTCTGAGATTGCTTCAACCTTATTTTGGATTGGTTTAATTCCTTTCTGAGAAATGAAATGGCCAAGGAAACTAAATTTCTTTTGGAAAAAGGTACACTTAGATGGCTTTAACTTGATATTTGACTTATGTAGCCTTTGAAACTCATCCTTCAGGTGATCAAGATGCTCGTTAAAAGTTTTTGAGAATACTGTAATGTCATCAAAGTAGACATTGACACATCTTAACTTCAGATCCTGCATGATATGATCCATCGCATACTGGAATAATGCAGGTGCGTTGCACAATCCTTGAGGTAATCGTGTGGGTTGGAAGAGACCTTCACTACAATTAAGGGCGCATTTCTCCTGATCCTGAAGAGAAAGGTCCATTTTCCATAGCCTCTAGCTAAGTCCATGGCGGAAAAGAAGTTAGAGCCAGAGAGTTGGGCCAGAGCGTCATCAATACAAGGGAGAGGATAGCCATCCTTTTTTGTGAGGTTAGTTAACTTGCGTTGGTCCATGACTATCTGATTACCTCCGTTTTTCTTTTTAATTAGCAAAAGAGGGGAAGACCAAGGGCTTTGGGAAGGAACTAGTAGCCCCACATCTAGTAACTGCTGAAGCTCTGTCCTCATTTGCTGTTCTTCCACCTTTGATTTGCGGTAAGGTTTTGACTGAATGGGATGAGAATCACCCACATCAATGGAGTGGCACCAGCCCTTCATGTGGCCATAGTCATTATATGATTTGAAGAACATATCGTTATAGTCGTCAAAGAGAGTGTGAACTTTTTCAGCTCATCTTGGGTAAGCTCATCTAAGATATGGACGTTGGGTAAGGTACATACCAGGTTATTTGTTGGAAGGCCATATCCATCATAGAGCCAATGTAGTGAATTTGTTCAATGTCCTCCACAGGGACTAACAAGCCTCTGCCAATCTCCTAGTGTTTTTTACAACTATGTTCTTTGAGGTGAGGTTCCCCAGTAGCAAGTTAATGGGCCTCCGGTAAGCTGGGTCAAGAATGCCAGGCAATACCCGAGGCTCCAAGGGACTAACACCCTTCATACTTACGAGGTGCAACAAACAGTAGTGTGGAATTTGAAGCATGATTTTTGTGTCAACCACTCGTTGTTCACCAGGCTTAATCAAAACCTCATCTGCAGTATAGAAAGGGATACATTCCCTAGCATCCACTGAATTGGGAAATTTCTTTATTTTAAGCCCAAAAGTTGAATAAGGCAAAGTTATAGCTGCAAAGGGGTATTTGACCAGGCAAGAGTATTCATGCTTGCTGGGTTCTTTATTCAATAAAATATATGGGAATTCATAGTTGAGTAATATGAGGAAACCTTGCTTAATGTAAAATATTCCCTCATACTCAATCATAAAATGAGTGCCTATGAGCATATCATATGCGTTGTTATACAAAGCCACAGCTGTGGCTGATAAAATAAGCTTTCCAATATTAATGGGAAGGGAAGAGTATGCCCCAATCGTACGGGTATTATTGGGACCTGCAGTTCCAATTTCTTGCGTGTACTCCAAGTCAGGCGCTAACTTTATATTCTTGTTAATCTTAGTGGAGATCACGTTAACTGGGGAGCCCGTGTCCAGGATGTCCAGTATTTGGACCTTTTAAATGACCACTTCAACCTTAGTGAGCGTTCCTCCAAAGTTAGGTGACAAAGCTAAGACCTCATTGAGCTGGAAAGTGGAGGTTAACTTTTTAGTAGTCTCAGGGTATTTATCCAAGATGGATTTTATGGGATGAACCCGCTGAAGAGGTCCAATCAAGCCAGCTAAGAATTGGTCACCATCGCTGGCAGTGTTAATAACTTTTGTACACCCTAGAATTTGGATGAGGTACGTTTCCTCAGGTATGGTGGTCTCGTCTACTCCTCCAGCGTTCAAATGATCAGGCACTTCTACTTCCTCAGGGGCTCCCAATATGTAGTAACCAACGTCATCATAACCCCCCTCAGATTCCTCCCCAAGGGTATTTTCAACAACGAGCAAAGCCACGAAGGAAGTGGGGAAGATGGCCATAGAAGATTGGGTAGCCTTAGGGGCCACATTTACCAGCTTGTCTGGAGGGGAAGGCACAGAGGCTTTGGGTGCGCTTGTGCAAGAGTATGGTATTAGCTGCCTTACAGGGCTCTGAATCATAAGAGGGAGTGATATTCTTTTTATGTCATATTGAGGAAGCAGATTTTGCATGGAAGATAGGCACAGGTGGCCTCACTCCCAACTGTTCAACAGATGAAAACTTCTCAATGGTTAGAGCTTAAGGGTTCACCTCAGCTTCATATATTGTGGCACATAAATGGAATTCAGCTACATCTAACAAAGCTTGTTTGATGTCGTGGATGGTTTTAAAGTAGCATTTCACAGAGATGATTTGCCTAACTATAGGGAGCTGAGAAGCTAACCCAGTTAACAGGGCTGAGATAGAATCATCAAGGGTGAGCATGTTAGAGGTTGACAGCCTTTGCGCAGCAATGTAAAAGCGTTCAGAAAAGGTAATGGGCGATTCACCTTTTTACATGCTAAGGCGCATAAAGGCCTGTTTTTCCCTGTGTAGACTCTGCTTTGATCTGAATTCAGCCAAAAGAGCCTCCTTCACCTCTGCCCAGGTTTACAAAGGGTTCAGGTAAAGAAACTATCATCCCTTGCGCTAGGCGGCTTAAACAAGGAAGGATGTGTTGCACTTTTTGCATGTCCATTGCGCAATCATGGCAGCTTTGTAAACATACAAAAAATTAGCAATACTCCCTTCGCCAGGGATGTACTTGTCTTTAAAACATGATTTAAGAAGGCGCTGCTCAGATTCATGGAGTCGGGATAAAGAGCTTGTTAGTTGCTTTTCCAGAGCAACTAAACGTGATTCCATGTGAAGAGGAAAATTAGGAGGGTTACACATGGTTGAAGCCTTCATTTTGGATGGAATTTGTGGTGTACAGGTGTACCCTGTAGTGAGCACCGACTTATAGGATCCAGCTTTTTTGTGCTCGCTGGTGCTTATGCTACTGGATCCCACAAAAGTTTTTATAAAATTATATAATAACACTAATAACTTGGTTTTTTACAAGGTTTTTATTAGAAGCATGGGGTAGTAAAGGAAAATAAATCCCCTTGGTATCCAACTAATCCATATTTAAACAGTATCAAAGGTTGGAGGGAATTTAATAGTAAGTTTAGTATGGCTTGTTATCATCCAAATTAGGAAATATGATAAAGCAGCCTATTGAAGCTCAGAATAATCGCTTCATTTTGGCTGAACAATAGCAGGGGAATTACTATTGGCTAAAATGTACCTGTGAGGTAGTGATTTTATAAAATTCAGCCAATCCCCTTTGCAAAATCTTTTGTACCTTGGGGACCCCCATCACGCCTATAAAAGGGGTGGTCTCAGCATAGGTGCTTTGAAGGACCTGGGTGTGGCTGGGGGATTACCGCCTCATAGATACCCCAGGGTCCGCTGCATAGTCAGATAATTCTGACTTCTTGATCTCATATATTTTTCCTAAAAAGAATCCAAAATCGTGTTACCCTGAATGGCAGGGTTCGACCAAGAATTGGCCAGGGTCTTTTGGCCAATGAAATCGTTATTATTAAAATTGCAATTAGGTTTGTTGAGTAATTGACTAGACCTAATTGTCAGATATTCAATAGGGACATAATAAGGTTAACATGTTTAAAACTTATTATGGATCATATCAGATATCAGCAATTATGGACCAGGTATATTCTAAGTTTATGCAAAGCTTAGGATCCGCGGCCTAGCGATTTCACTTAATTATATTCAACTATGATGACACAGGCACAAGGGCTTTGTTGGTTAGGCTGGACTTAGATTAAGTTTTGACTTAATGTCTTGGGCATGTGGGCTTTGTTGGTCTATGTTGAAATTAGTTTGTAATGTCAGTTGAGTTTTCAATCAAATTAATTACTAATTAGTGATATGAATCGCCTTGGCATGTGCTGCCAATTGCATGTGAAAGTGAATTGGTTCAGTTATTTTGAAGACATGATGAAACGACATCTCAAGAATGATGATGGTGTTTACACCAACCCTGAGGCAGAGCATGATGCCTTGAGTTGAAGTATACGTAGGCGTTCTTACAAACTTTTTACATGGTTAAGTGCCACTGAAATTAAGTTGTCGTGGGTAAGATGTGGTGAACATTGAACCCTATAAATAACCCTTAAGTTAACATTAATAAAATATATTCAACTACTGGACTTGTTTATAATTTAATTTATAAACTTTTTTGTATTTAGTAATCTCTTTTGTATTAGTTGGCTTTTACTTGGGATCAGTAAGATCAGGGCAGCGTGCCATCATCCAAGTAAAAATGATAGGGAATATGAATTAAATACTACCAAGAAGCTATAACTTATATTCTAATCACCATCCTGTCTGTTGTCTTCACACAATAGATGCTCGAAACTGCATTTCACACCTGACAAAGAACCAGCCATCAGACAAAGCTCAAAATTCAACAAGGTTCATCATAAACTTGTAAATGGCTGACATTTCCCTATTTCAGCTGATTTTGGCTAAGGACATTTTTCCTTTGCAGCTGATAGGGCAAATGTCTGACAAGTGGTACTGGAAACCAAACAAGAGGTGCTATCAAGTCTGTCAGTCTGAATGGCAAGCTGGAAAAATGCAATGCTATGCTTCAAGGAGAAAGTGTTGTCCATCAACATATGTATCTTCTTGAAGCTATGGTATGTCACCCACATTCTGCCAATGAGCCTGAACTTAGAGAAAAAGATCAGGACAATGCTCCACACCTTCCTATGGTTCAAGGCAAAAGCCACGCTGATAGCCTTAGAGACCTTGTCCAAACTAAAGAGCAAAGGAGGCATGGGCCTTCTGGATTTCAAATCCCATTCTTGGCAGATCTGGGCCAAATTGTTTCTTAGGCTAACAAAAATGCACATGTGCTGCCCAACCCTAGCTTGAGATGTGAATTGGGCTAGAGTTCAAGGCCTTCAGGAGCTGGTCTCACAATGATCATTGTGCAAATGAATGGCAAACCACCCATGAATGCCCTCCTGAAAAGGCACCCCATACTACTGGTAAATATGCAATTAGGCACTATGCCTGGGCAGCTAATCATTCAAGCTAGTGGATTGGGATACCAACCAAATCCACAGGGATGTTGAGGCCCATAATTCCACAATAACTTACACAACAAGCTGGGAGAAGTGCATTCAAAATGGCTATGAATATGCTGCCAAGACAATCAAAATTTGCTACAAATTGACCCAATCAAATATAGACATCCACTTCTGAAACCCAGATGCAACCCACCCGCATGACTACAAATTTGAATGACTGGGAAGTGGAAGGCCATGGCACTAACTACCAAATGATTAAGTTGATTTCAGGTCTCAACTCCTAACTAGTAATGGCGAATCAGTGGTTGGTCACCTGGTGGATCCTCCACCATGCATTTAAATCTGGTAAGCATAGCAGACTGGACTACTCATACAAGGAGTACCCTATATGTGCTAAAATGGATTAGATATTGCCCACCAATATTACAAATGCACCATGTTCAAAAAGTATTGGTCAACAATGTGATACATTCTATTGGGTGAACAATTGCCAATGGAAATACATCTGATGTGAGACCTTTTTTCTCAAAAACCCTGAAAACAGCTCTGATCCAACTAGGAGCCTTCATCTACTATTATTATATATGGGTAATACACTTGGCTCTCAGTGCCAAGGGTTTGGACACTGAGTGCCCCCATCACAAAGGTTTGGTACTAAAGACCATTTGGATTATTTTTGATCAGCTCTGACAGATCTCAAAATTCTCATGCTTAATCCCCAGATGCTATAAAGCCATGCGCTTGGCTTTTTCTGCCATATCACTTATTGTATGTGACAAAGCAATGAATCAACTTAAGATCAAATGTCCTGTAAGCCCATTGATACTAGAACCATAGTTAGCTATGGTGATTGCCAACCAGCAATGGTTGGAGGTGCTAGGAAACTAGTGGCTTAATTTCCCGGTGCTTTATCCTCGGCCAAATTGATTGTATTCCGCCCTCCCCTCTTACTTTTCCTTTCATTTAATTTTTAAATAAAGTATGGAGGCTTTTAAAAAATAGTATAGCAGGGTGGTTTCTGATCCACTCTGGGTCAGATTTCAATTGACACGAGTTTGAAACCAGCACAGGCTAAATTAAAAACTTGGTGTGGTATATTTGTTCTAAGGTCGACCCGCCTCGTTTACTTTTTTTAGTTGTGTAACAGTTATTTAAGTGATGTATGCCCTAAAAATCATTTTAGGTTTTAGTTAAAGCGTATTTAATTGATTTTGATTTTGAGATCCAAATTTCGCTTACCTCGAATAAGCAGATTTTGAGATTCAAAATTTGGCTCAGTTATTCTGTTACTATACTAGCTGTCTAAACCTCCTAAAAGTTATATTGGAGCCTTCATTATTTATAAGCGATATGTGCAAATTTCAGTTGTAATAATAGAACTAATTTCTGGGAACATAATTGCTTATTATAAATGATTTTGATGCTGTAAATCAATTACATGATTAAATTCCGATAGGATTTGACATTTGAACTCATGATTAGTACCACAAGATTAAAAGGAAGGTCGCTTGAAACTAACTCAGCGGACTTTTGGTATTAATGAAATAGATACTTTGTAATAATATTATACTTTTTAGGACAAATCACTGCCTGAAAAGTATCATGAGAAGTACTCTCTGCTGAGTAGCAGATAATACGCTTATTTAGTCTACCAAAAGAGCTGAGTAAATTCTCAATCGGCTAGATTATTGACTAAGCAGCGGGATTCGATATAGAATGCTTCAAGCTAATCAGCCATTTAAAACGAATCGTACCAAATTGAAAGGTTGAGTACAGTTGGACTAACCTTAAATTACAACCCACCAAAGAATTCGCAATCATGAAATTTTAACGGCTAGTCTAAAATTGACAAATCAAACAATTGGTCAAACCAATTTCGCAACTCAAGGGCTTAAAGAGTGACAAGAAAAGGAAATGAGGATCTGAGTGAGCTTCTGGCAACGAAATAAAAATATAAGCGGACGATGGCATAGAGTAAGATGAATAGAATGAACGTTTACCTGACTTCCGCCGCTCCAGCGAACAAGCCAACCGCCGAAAAGCGCCGCGAGACGGCCGAACGGATGCGCAAATGGCGCGCTTCTAACGCCGAAAAGAGTAATAACTTTAATTTAAACTAACCTTCAAGATAGAGAAAATGATACGCGGTGCCGAGTGTATCGCGTAGCGAGGGAACGATTTGGGCTGGCCGATTCTCCAGAAAAGTCAGCTTGGATAAACGAAGAGATTCTCCGTCGAACCGAACGTAGGCGAATTCGGGACGCGAAGAGATTGGGACAAGTTTTATCCACCCCCTCCGTAACCTCCCCAACCCAATTTGATTCTACTAGCCGCGCGTTGATAGCTTGGCTTCCAATACACTTCAAGAAAGAGGATTGCGATAAACCTACTCCATGGCCCCATTCCCAGCCTACGTCTTTGGCTACAGCCTTCCCCAGATTGCCCCCGCTCTTAAACCCAACTCCCTACAACCCCGTCCATCTGCCCTCGATGGAACCTAGACACCGCGCGTCTACCTTAGACTATATCTCTTCTCAAGCCCTTGACAGGTTGAATATGGCCGCTGTACATTTTTTTATCACGTGAGGATTAATAAAAATAGATTTTGTACGATGATTTGTGAGCTGCATGGCCTATCTAGCTGGCCCATAATTAAAGCTTGTAAAATCTTCCCAATTCAAATTTATAGACTCTAAATTATTGATTACATCTTATCGGCATCATGCCAACTTTCTATTTCAATCTATTTTAGATCTAAATTCCCTTTTTAAATTCATTTATATAATATATGAAATATTAACTTCGTAGCTTTTTGTCTCAGCTTAATTCTCAGTATTTAGGCTGGTGATATATGGTAGGTATATACAATGAAAAGTACCTTTCGATTGAAACTAAATTTAATGGGGTTTAGTTAAAAAGTTGACCAGATTAGATTTATGCATAAAAGATAAAGTCCAAAGGCTCTATTCGCACGCTTGCCCCTTACGAGTTAAGCTAATAGATTAGTGAATTCTACTTAAATTATCATTTTGAGGGGGTATGCTCATATGGCTAAGGAATGAATAATGAATTTGCTTTTTATTCAACCTAAACGTACAATAAGTTATAAATTTGATGTATTCTGGAAATATTTTAATTTGTTTCAACTAAGCGATATCGCAGAGCCATATTAATCCTATCAATCATATGCCAATATAAAGGTTTACCAAACTTTCATCATTCTATCATTGTTGGATTTTAGAGGTTTTTGTGCTCGCTGGTGCATTTTGCACCTAAAATTTTAATAATAATTCTGCAGGAGATATAGCTCTCTACTGAAGGATTATTTTGATACAGGGATTTTCCCAAATCACTTATACCAAAGAGGATAAAAACTAATCTAAAAAGCAGTTAGAGTTTTTATAAGGTTTTTATTAGTTGTGGTGAGGGGATTAAAAGTGGACCCTCTTAATAAGTTGATAGAAGTATTTAAAATATTGAGGCTCATAGTTTGGATTGCTTAGTAAAGTCTAAATTAGGTAATATGAGCTGTCAACCTATCAGATCTCTCAAACTTGCCTCAATTTGGATAGAACAGCTTATTGAGGGTTGGGAGCAGGAAGGACTAGTCCATTAGGTAATGATTTTATATATTTTACCTAATCAATGGACTGATAAATTTTTTGCACTTGATTGGACCCCTCTGACCTATAAAAGGGTCCAGTTTCTGTGGTGTTAGCTGTATTAAAATAGAAGAGGCCTAAGAGTGGAGCCTCTGATGAACTCCATAAGTTCAGCCAATAATTTGGTGCAATCCAACTGCCTGAACTCATTTTATTTGCCTATTTATAATTAGAAGTGTTATCCTGATTTGAGGGGTTCCCTTGGGAATCAACCAGGGTCTTTTGGCAAATTTTATTGTTGTTTTCATCTAAAACACACTTTAGACAATATCAGACTTGTATTTATCTGAAATTATCCCCTTCAAGAGTGTTAGGGGTGAATAATGCCACAAGACCTGTCCATGGACCTGGTTGACAGTAATTCCTTTAGCAAGGGACTTGATGGAGTTCTCCTCCCCTTGCTTGTATGTGACTACAAAAGGTCCTTCCCAGATAGACCTGAGTTTCTTTCCTTCTAGGTGTGATATGATTGTGGTAGTAAAGCACCAAGTAAGATACTTGGAAGGAAGAGGGGCTGGAGCTCATTAGTGGCTTGACCATCTTTTGTAACCGTTTTAGCCAAATTAGTTATAGCCTCTGATTGTAACTGGATGATATGCTGGGCCAACTTCTTCATGGCTTGCTCAGGGTCAGTCCTATCAGTAAAAATGACTTTAACTAGTTCTAGCAACCCAGGTTCTTGCCCATACAACACATGAAAAGAAGTCATAAGGATTCTATAGTGATTGATACATTAGGCCATGAGGGCACTTGGTAAGTACTGATCCCAGTGAAGGGGGTCTGAAATGGCCATTTTCTATGTATAGAAACCAGAATCCCATTAGCTCTCTCCACAGTACCATTGGTTGAGGGGTTATAGGGGGCCAAAAAGAGCTGTTGCGTTCCCATGGTGGTAGCAAGGATCTTTACCATTCTGGAGGTAAAGTTTTTCCCATTAAACAGAGAAGAACCTGGGGGCAACCATGTCAAGCAAAAATATTTTGATGGAGGAAAGTGGCCGTACCCTTGGCCTTTTGAGCATGGAGAGCCACAGCTTCAACCCACTTGGTTGAATGGTCAATTACACTTAAGATATATCGATTTCCCCAGTTGTCTGGAGTAGAGGTCCACCCACCTCTAAACTTATGGTGTGGAAGGGTTGTTGAGGTGTAGTAGGTTGGTATTGTTAATGGGTCTTAAGGCTGGGTTGTTTTTGCAGGTCATACAGGCATCCAGGACCTCAGTTATGGTCTCCATGATGCCCTTCCAGTAATAGCATTCTTTAACCCACTCATATGTATTCCGTACCCCGCTAAGCCCTATAATAGAATGGGACTATAAAATGACTGGTACTCGCTCAGATGGTTGGAGATAGGGGAAACCGGTTTATCCCTACTTTCTTGTATAGCTTTTCACTTTCCACCATAGTAATGTGGGAGTGCCAAGCTAGCATCTTTTGTACAGGTTAATCCTCATCCCCTATGCATCAGGAGTCATCAGGAGGTCATTTAACCTCTCAGCTTCAGTATTATCTAAATGAAGAGTAGGAAGCTGCGTCAACCCATCAACATCAATATGGCTAGTTCCTGTCATGGAAATGGCAGAAGAAGTTTAGACCAGCCTGCCAGTCAGGATGCGTGAGCACCCAAAAAGCAAGCCAGAATGCCAGAGGCATTGTCAACTGAATGATGTTATATGGAGCTGGGCATTGGGAAATGACAAATTATTGGTATAGAACAACAGTGAGTATGATCCTGACAACGAACCACAATGTGCCTACACCCAACCCAGGGGGCTTTGCTGCAGGAGGTGGGATCACAGAAATAGTTTCAACAAGTTCATCAGCATATGGGGTCATTTCAACTGGGGAGGCAAGGAGACGGATTCTCTTCTGCAGTTGGTGGATGTAAGGCCACAAGATCCCCGTGTACTGTTGCCAGAAGTTCATGATAGCAGGGTTATAGTGCCAAAAAATCTGACTTGCTGAATCCAATCAATGATGGAGGGGGCCATAGTGACCATAATTACTGGTAGAGCCCATCCGGTATATGGACTAACAGGCCACCAGGGAAACGCCATCAGGGATGCGGCCAGAAGGAGTAATACAATAAAAAAATTGATTGGTTTTTGTGCAAAATTTTTATTTAAAGGAAAGGAAGAAAATCGACTAATAATTTTCTCGGTGCAATGTAACTGATTTAATAGTGGTTGATTGGGGTAGTGATAGACCGGGATTGGGACCCTCAATTTCGACCTAACTGGCCAATTATTTGGGAATGGGCAGGTTAGTTTCCTGGGAACTGACATCAAAGAATTTGGTAGTGGGCCGAGTTGCTGTCAGTTTGACCTCAAACATCCAAGCCGAGGCTTGGCTACATTTTTGATAGTTGGCATGATGGTGTTTGGCCCGATGAGTGGCGGGAATCCCCCAAGGCCACCCCAAATAGGAGCGGGTCCATTTGGTTGGGAATGGGTTAAGGAAGCCCAACCCGCTCGCACTTGGTTGCTGGACCATTAGTTTGGTCAGTGGCATCACATTGGCCGCAATGCTCAAATTGTCAACAGGGGGACTTCAAACCCTCATTGATGACATCTGATGCTATAGCCTGCCCATTGAGGATGATCCCCAATGACTTTGGTAGGGAGGTGATTCGTTCAATCAGCATATTAATCACATTGAAACTGTCAGGCATTCCAGCTGATATCTCAGTCTTCATACCTTTCCGGCCATTTGGGCTCCAAACATTGGGCAGATTACAACTCAAATTTGTTCCAATTGATTTCAATTCACCAATCTCAGCGCAGATTTTACTGATTCCCTGTAACAGTTCTGCTGAGGTGAGTGTGGGTAGTGGGGGTGGAATTTGAAGTGGAAGAGCTGTTACCCAGCGCTTGTCTGCTATGTGAGTGAGATTGCCCTGAGTAATGAGGGGTAAAGCCATCCTCTTGGGTGCCTTCTTACTTGGGAACAGAAAAATGGTCTGATCAACACCCAGGGGACGTTCCCCGGGACTTACATTAACCTTTCCTTTTTCCAAAGGAAGGGCCCCACCACTGGGAAACTGCACAAGAGCCACATTCTTGTGCGCCTTGGGTAACTTGATTGCCATAATTGGTTCAACTTTTTTTTTTTTTTTTAGGGCGGGGGCTTCGGGTGGGATATGTGGAATGCTTCAAACAGGGCCATGCAATTCGCGAAATTGCGCGCCTTGACCCAACTGTTTTCATAGGCTGGATACCCTTTCCAGGCCATGAGATATTGTACGGAATGTCAGAATTTCTGGGATGCCAGGATAGCCTCTACCTCGGCCTCTTCCCCATTTTCAACAATGATCGGTTCCAGTTCTGTGGGAATTGCACCCTTGAAGGGTGACAGCTGGGAAACATGAAAATGGGATGCTGCTTCCAATGCGCAGGGAGCTTCAGTTGGAACGCCCCATTAACCAGTACCTCCTCCACCAAATGGGGGCCCAAGAGCTTACTAGCGAATTTATGGGAAGGGGCCTGTATTCTTAAGTGATGGGTATCAAGCATGACGTAGGAGCCAACCATAAAATTGTGACCTGGAAGATGCTTATGATCTGCAAACTGCTTGTAGTCATCTATGGCTTTGGTGAGGTGTTCCCACACTAAGGCTTGAATCAATCTGATATGGGCAGCGTGGTCCATAGCAGCTTCAACCTCAGGCCGCAAGCAAGGCCCAACCAAAAATGGAGGATTACAACCCAACGTTACTTTGTAGGGGGAAAACCCTGTGGATGTGTGGGTCCCATTATTGTAAGAAAATTGGGGCAAGAGGAAGGTCATCAGCCCAAGTATCCTGCACGGCTGCAGCATAGCAACGCAGGTACTGTTCAAGGACTTAATTGACCTGCTCAGTCTGTCCATCAGATTGAGGATGATATGCCGTGGAGTGACAGGGGGATATTTTCAGGATCAATAGGAGTTCACTCCAAAACCGCGCGGTGAACTGTGAGCCACAGTCGCTGATGATCTCCTGGGGGATACCAAACATCAAAAACACATGGCTTATGAAAAGGCGTGCAGTTTCTTCTGACGTAATTGTTAAAGTACAAGGTATAAAAAGGGAAAATTTTGTGAAGTGATCCACCACTACCATCACCACTGTGAACCTGTTAGAACAGGGGAGTTCGACAATAAAGTCCACGGACACTGATATCCATGGGCCCTCCGCCTGCTGTAAGGAGTGCAGGAGCCATTTTTGCCAGAGTGGTCTGACTTAGCCCTGGCACAAGTAACGCAGTCAGCGATCCATGCTGGAACCTCTTTAATCAGACCCGCCCAATTGGAGGTCCTCTTGATCAAATCAATGCATTTTTTGTTACCAGGATGTCCAACTGTGGGGGGATCATGATGTGCACGGAATACCTCTGATTGGAAGGAGGGGGAACCCAGATGCAAGACTGAAAGTAAATGAGTCCCTCCTCTAAGGAGTATGGGAGTGTTTTTGACTTGGGTGCCAACTACTCGACCAACTCCACGTCCTCAGGGCAGGCCATTTGACTGGCTAAAACCTGAACCACTAATAGGGCGTCAGGAGCCAGAGCGATGGATGATGCAACAGGGGGAATTATTGACAGGATTTGGGCAGCAGGAATCACGGTAACGAGGTCAACTTCCTCTGGCCTGAGGAACAGTGGGTGGGGCTGCAGCAGCTTAGGAAATGGGGAGTACATTGAGCGCACCTTTTACAAATTTGTATTTAAAGTTGAAACTGCATAGGTCCTGATAGGTTTGGGCTTGCCGATGCGCCAATTTTTGGTGTTTGCAAAAATACAAAAGGTCCTGGTGATCCATGCGGACCGTTAATTCATGTTGAGCACCCTGCAACAGATACCGCCAATGAGTTAACGCCCATGCAACAGCTGCCAATTCCTTGTCATATATGGCCCAAGACTGCTCCGTGGCTGTGAACTTCCAGGAAAAGTAAGCGACTGAGTGTTCTAAACCATCGTGCTCCTGAAGCAACACCGCTCCCACTGCTACTGACAAGGCGTCACATGCAACAATACACAGCTTAGTGGGATTGGTGTGCTTAAAAAATGGGTGGAGACACAAGCGCCTCTTTGATCAATTCAAACGCCTGCTGGCATTTGGGCATCCAACAAAAAGGTGCATTTTTCCCTGTAAGGGGTGGAGCAGGGCAGCTAGCTGGGAAAGTGCTAGGGAAATTTTTTTTTTTAGAAAATGATGGTTTCCAAGAAACTCTGAAGTTGTTTCTGGGTAGTCAGGGTTAGCCATTCTCGGATCACATCTAAATTGTTGGACGTGTTGCACAGCCATCTTTGAAAATGAGGTTCCCAAGGAAGGTAAACTCCTCCTTATAAAACTCGTACTTGGAAGGCATGACGAACAAGCTTGCCTTATGAAAGGCAGCCACCACTGCTTCCAAGTCAGTAGCATGTTGTTTGGGAGTCAGGGATTGAACCAGGATATCATTGATGTATGCAACTGCACAGGTAAACCGGAGGTCACCCAGTACATTGTCAATCATACATTGAAATATAGCGGGAGCATTCTTCAGCCCAAAGCGAATTACACAGAATTGGAAAATGCTGTGCTTCGTCCAGATCGCTGTTAACCATTCCTGCCCTTTCATTACCCAAATTTGGTTGAAGGCGTTCACCAGATCCAGCTTAGAGAACACACGGGATTTGGTGATTGTCTGGCTGATCGTCTGCTCCAGAGGCAAGGGGTAAGGACCAGAGACCGTTATTTTATTTAAGTGGCCATAATCCACACAGGGATGGAGAGAGCCATCCACTTTTTTGGCAAAGATGATGGGGGAGGTGATGGGCGAGGTCTCCTTGAACAACCACCCTTTCTTCAGCATATTTTCCAACCAGGTCTTGAGTGCAACTTTTTTCCTCCGCTGTATGAGGATACAACGGACAGTTGATGTTCACCAACTCCATGTTTGTTAAAAACCCACAATCAAGCCTAGTGTGCGGGGGCAGGCAATCTGCCTTTTCTAAGTTGAAGATTCTTCAATAGCGCATTAAGCCTCAGGAAAATCAGCCAGGACTCCCACAGAAGTGACTAAAGAAGTGATAGAACTGGTTCCTTGTGTCTTCTTAAGGGTGTCAATCAAAGGGAATTCTCCCTTCAGATTATCATTGGTGAACAACAACATATTAGACTCCAAGTGAATCTTAACATGTTGTCAGCGCCACCACCCCACACCTAAGATCACTGGAAACACCAAGTTTGGCATGGGTGAAAAGCAGTCGCAGAAGCTGAACTGGTGGATTGAAAAAGGTACCGGTCGAAAATGACATATGAGGTCTGGGAAGCAGATGAGGCCACCATCACTGAGGGGCCCACATCCATTTCCAGTTCTAATTGTTGAGCCAACTTGACACTCATGAAGTTCCCTGCAGCTCTGGTATCTACCAGGGCCTCAAAGGAGACATGATGCGAGCTGACACTGATCTTCATAGGCAATAGAAAATAAGTGAAGTTTTGTTTATTTGAAGATTTGACTGACTCTTTTGCGACTGAAGAAATGACTGGCATATTGGGGATAAGGTCGGGGGCTTTCGCCAGAGCGAAAATTGGGAGTATGAGGGCGAGGAAGCAACTTCCTCCGTCTGGGCTTTAACAGATTCATTTATAGGTGACTCTGTATCTGCCAACTCAGACATGGGGGTTATAGCAGGATTGGTGCCCAGATCTACCGCTTGTTTGGAGGTAGGCGCGTTGTCTGCATCTGCTTTTGGTAACCCAATCCCTTAAAATTCCCCTTTTGATAATGGGTAACATGGCAGGGGAAGGCATTAATGGTGGTCGCGGTGGCACATATTTGATCTACTGATCCTCGGATGTTGGACCAGACCTCATGATGAGTAAACCCAAATCCAAGCCTTATCTAAAGACTGCCTGAAGCATATCGATAGAGATACCTGATGTGGGGGCCAGTTCACAGAAGGTAGAAATCAAAGAAACCAGGCTAGGGGCTTTGGCCATGGCATAGATCATTCTGAATAGGTGGTCCAATTGTGACACAGGGGGTTTCAGGGCAGCTGACATGACAGCCATCAGTGGGGTATCCTGCTTGTGAGGAAGAGCGCAAAAGGCCTCTAATCCAACGGTGGGCATCCCCATCCACAGCATCTAACAACGCAAGCCCTTGTTGGGCATTAGATAACATGGAAGCGTTATTAAGCGCAATTACTGTATGCATTTGCACAATAGCGAGTGCGTCAAGGACTTGATTAGCAATCTTTTGGGAAGGGACACTTGAGCTTCCTTCCGGGATAGTGGAAGGAGGAGGAGATGCAATCCGTGCAGCTTGGGTGGATTGAAGAAGATTTCCCAAGATAGAGCGGATACTTCACCCAAAATCAGAAAGTGACCAAACAAACAACAAATATCAGACTACTGGTTGCACATTCATTTGGTAAAGGGTAACCACTGCAGCGCCCAGTTCAAAGAACAAGATGGAAGTGGCTGGAAATAATGGTTGGTCAATTATGTCATGGAAATGGCAGAAAAAGTTTAAACTGGCCTGCCAGTCAGGATGCGTGAGCACCCAAAAGGCAAGCCAGAATACCAGAGGCATTGCTGACCAAATGACGTTATATGGAGCTGGGCACTGGGAAATGACAAATTGTTGGTATAGAACAACAGTGAGTATGATCCTGACAACGAACCACAATGTGCCTACACCCAACCCAGGGGCTTTGCTGCAGGGGTGGGATCACAGAAATAGTTTCAACAAGTTCATCAGCATATGGGGTCATTTCAACTGGGGAGGCAAGGAGACGGATTCTCTTCTGCAGTTGGTGGATGTAAGGCCACAAGATCCCCGTGTACTGTTGCCAGAAGTTCATGATAGCAGGGTTATAGTGCCAAAAAATCTGACTTGCTGAATCCAATCAATGATGGAGGGGGCCATAGTGACCATAATTACTGGTAGAGCCCATCCGGTATATGGACTAACAGGCCACCAGGGAAACGCCATCAGGGATGCGGCCAGAAGAAGTAATACAATAAAAAAATTGATTGGTTTTTTTGTGCAAAATTTTTATTTAAAGGAAAGGAAGAAAATCGACCAACAATTTTTTCAGTGCAATGTAACTGATTAAATAGTGGTTGATTGGGGTAGTGATAGACCGGGATTGGGACCCTCAATTTCGACCTAACTGGCCAATTATTTGGGAATGGGCAGGTTAGTTCCTGGGAACTGACATCAAAAAATTTGGCAGTGGGCTGAGTTGCTGTCAGTTTGACCTTGAACATCCAAGCTGAGGCTTGGCTACATTTCTGATGGTTGGCATGATGGTGTTTGGCCCGATGAGTGGCAGGAATCCCCCAGGGCCACCTCACATAGGGACGGGTCCATTTGGTTGGGAATGGGTTCAGGACGCCCAACCCGCCCGCGCTTGGTCTCTGGGCCATTCATTTTAGTCAGTGGCATCGCATTGGCTGCAACTCCTGTATTGTCAACAGGGGACTTCAAACCCTCATTGATGACATCTGATGCTATAGCCTGCCCATCAAGGATGATCCCCGATGACTTTGGTGGGGAGGTGATTTGTTCAATCAGCATATTATTCAAATTGAAACTGTCGGGCATTCTGGCTGATAACTCAGTCTTCATATCTTTCCAGCCATTTGGTCTCCAAAATTTGGCAGATTACCACTCAAATTTGTTCCAATTGATTTCAATTTGACAATCTTGGCGCAGATTTCGCTGATTCCCCATAATAGTTCTGCTGAGGTGAGTGTGGGTACTGGGGGTGGAATCCAAAGGGGAAGAGCTGTTACCCAGCGCTCGTCTACTATGTGAACAAGATTGCCCTGAGTAACAAGAGTTATCGCCATCCTCTTGGAAACCTTCTTTCTTGGGAATGGAAAAATGGCCCAATCAACACCCAAAATGTTTCCTGGGACTTACAGTTCCTGCCCAATGCTCAATTTCTATATCATAATGCTGGAGCTTTAAATCACAGTGAGCCAACCATCCTGTGGGGTCCTTCATATTATGCAACCACTTTAAGGATGCATGGTTGGTAATCAATTTAAAGGAAGTTCCATATTAGAAGGGCCAGTAGTGCTTCACAGCGAGCAGGACAGCCAGGCACTCCTTCTCAGTGATGCTATAGTTGTGTTCAGCTTTTTAGAGCATCTTTATGTAATAGGAAACATGATGATTGACCCCATGCTCATCCAGCTGAGCCAAGTTAGCTCCAACGGCATAATCAGAGGCATCCGTGAATAGCATAAAGAGCTTGCCATAGTCAGGGTGATGGAGGATAAGCTTTTTTTTCAATAGCTCCTTCAGGGTCTCAAATGCGGCTTTTTGTTCTGCACCCCAATGAAATGTGTTCTTAGCCAAGAGGCGGTCAAGGGGTTCACTGAGATGGGCAAACTTGGGGATGAATTGATGATAATACCCTATCATGCACTTGAATACCTGGTAGTTGTGGAGGGTTTTGGGCTCCGGCATCTTTGATATAGTGCCAACCTTATCTTTAGAGGTTGAATCCCATCTTGAAAGATGTCGTGTCCAAGGAAATCCAGTTTTTTCTGAAAGAACGTACATTTTGATGGCTTCAATTTTATGTTAGAAGCCCACATGCGCTGGGACACTTCTTTCAAGTGGGTAAGATGCTCATTAAAAGCCTTGGAAAACGCCATGATATCATCAAGATAGACGTTGACGCAGCTTAATTTAAGATCCTGCAAGATATGATCCATTGCTCGCTGGAAAGTGGCGAGCGCGTTGCACAATCCTTGAGGTAGTTGGGTAGGTTGGAAGAGACACTCGCTACAAATAAGAGCACTTTTCTCTTAAACTTGGGGAGAAAGGTTCATTTTCTAATAGCCGCTAGCCAAGTCCATGGCATAAAAGTAGTTAGAGGTGGAAAGTTGAGCTAGCGCGTCGTGAATGCAGGGGATAGGATAGCTATCCTTCTTTGTATGGTTGTTCAATTTGCGTTAGTCCATAACTACCCAATGACCTCAATTTTCTTTTTTATGAGGAGAAGAGGGGACGACCAAGGACTTTAAGAAGGCACCAGCAGTCCCACGTCCAGCAACTGTTTAGGCTCCACCCTCATCTGGAGCTCCTCAACTTTTTATTTTCAATAAGGCTTGGATTAAATAGGCTTGGCATCACCAACACTATTTTATGAACCCAACCATATATATGTCCATAATCAGTATTAGATTTGGAGAAGATGTCGCTATAAGAGTCCATTAAATAAAGGAATTCATTAAGCTCAGCGGGGTAAAATCATCAGAAATTTGAACGTGGGGCAAAGCGCATATCAATTGATCTGTAGTTAGTCACATATCTAACATGGACCCAATATAATGGGCTTGGTGGATATCATCAATGGTAGTAAAAGAGCTTTTCAAAACTCCTGATGCTTTTTTACAACCATGTCCTTATTAGTAAGATTCCCCAGCAGGAGATTGATGGATCTCTGGTAGTTAGGAACTAGGATACCCAGCAACACCCGAGGTTTCAAAGGACTTAACCAATCAATGCTTAATAAGTGCAGTAGGCAGTTGCGGGGGATTTGCACATTAATCTTGGTGTTTATCATCTTTTGTTAACCTTTTTACTTCTACCTCCTCTGACGCATACAATGGAAGGCCCTCTGAAGCATCCATGGAATCTGGCAGCTTCTTTGTGTTTTTGCCCGATGTGGTATATGTAAGGGTAAGGGCGGAAGAAGGATACAACTAAGCATGTGTATTCTTTCTTTTTAGGCTCATCGTTGGTAAAGACTAGGGGAACTTCATAATTGAGAAGGTAGAGAAATCCCTGTTTCACGTTAATGATTATTTCATACTCAATAATGGATTGCGTAACAATGAGAAAGTCTTATGTATTATTTTCCAATGCCACAGCGAGGGCAGACAGGAGGAGCTTTTCAATACGTATGGGTAGAGAAGAGTAGGCTCCAATAGCTCATGTGTTGTTGAGCCCCGCAGTTCCAAACTCATGGGAAGAGTCCAGGTTGGGAGCCAACTTAATTTTAATGATGAGCTTTGAAGAGACTAAGTTCACTATAGCACCCATATCAAGGATGCCTAGAACTCGCACCTTATTGATGACAATCTCTACCTTAGTTATTGTGCTACCAAAAGTAGGAGGGAGGGCAAGACTCTCCTTCAAATGGAGAGAGGGGGTAAGGATTTGAGCCATCTCAGGGTATTTATCTTTCATATATTGAAGGGTATGAACCTGCTGGGTAGACCAGATCACTGTACCAATAAGCTGGTCAGCATCACTGGCAGTATCAATCACATCTGAAAACCTAAACCTCTATTGGAGATAGGTTCATCGTGGTATCATAGCTATATCAATTTTTTAGGCCTCAAGCAATCCAGAATATACGATTCCATTGAGGCTCACAAGACATAATAGCCTGCTTCTTCACCACCCTCTACAGAATCGTCATTAGAGGGATTGTCAATGCACCTCAATGAGTTTTTAAGAGGGGGCTGAGAAACTGGTTTGATCTCCTCACAGGGGTGGGCTTTTTAGCGTTCAACTACTTTTTGACTTTTGAAGGGAGCATCGTAGCTGCCCCAACTTTTGGGGGAGACGTTGGAAGAGTAATGGCTTTGACTTTGGCCTTAAAAGGGACAGGCTTGGGCTGCTCTATAACTACAGTTTTAGGATTGGAGTTGACTGGAGGAGATAGCGTTGTGGAAGTGGGTGCTTTAACTACGCCAGCTTTATGTTGATCAGCGGCTGTGAGACTTGATGAAACAGCCAGTTTAGCTGCTGTGACCTGGTCACTTAACCCATTATTGGTGGAGGTGAATTTCACCCATGAGAGGTATTTACACTTAGGAGCAGGAGTTGATGCCACTTGTAGAGGATTATTGTCTGATAGAAGATGATCTTGGTGACAAGATGGGGGCAGTAAGCGTGGCCCTATTGACGAGGATGGACTCTGATTCACTGGCTTAAGAACCTCAGGTTTGCTGGGCGGTGTAGTAACTGTCACAGCTAGTGACATATTTCCTTGAATTAACCACCCTTTGAAATCCAAGTCCAACAAGCCCTTGGGGAAGAGACCAGAACCCATAAGGGTCACTGATGACCTTTCTAGGGTCATTGACAAAAATGGGTTTTGGCTTCGCCATCCAGGGCTGAGGAAAACGGCTTATCTGAGGCAAAAACCCAGGTGGGAGTCAAACTTAACACCCAGAAAATTACAAGGTATGTGGTTACAAAATCTGGCCAAATTCAAAAAATTATATTTTGTTGAAGAACGACGAATTTCATATCAGATTTCAATAAACATTTGGAATCTTTGTGAATCATCACCCTATAAATTAGTTCCAAGATGAGAAAGGCTTTTCTTTACTCAGATATTCTGATCACCATAATAAAGTCTTGGAATTTTTGGTCCAGCTTCCTGTACAATTCTTGTTTTCTTCAACAAAAATATACACCTCTCCGAAGTCTTTGATGGCTGGAGTTCGTTTTCCGCTCTGGTTTGTGCCCACTGCTGTATGTGAGCCCTCCACCCACTCCGCCACCTATTCCACTGGCTCCGCCTTCTTCTACCTTTCTGGCCTTTGACCTGGATCTTACGCCACCCTTCCCAGATCCCAGAGCCCCTTGTCCCTGATGGTTGTGGCCAGTTTGGTGTGCGTTTTGCTGCAAAGATTTATATGGAAACACAATACTGACCGTTTAGGACGACTCTTAGTTTTGTTGGGTCACTTAACTTGTTGTCACATCTTTGGGCTGTGTCTTTCTCCTCAGCAACTTCCTGCGCTCCAGTTTACCTGACAGTTACAGCGTAGGGGGCCCATAGGGATCATCATAGCCTCCTTTGGTGAGCCACAGTTGAATAATTCTCAATGATCAACACTTGGGGGGTTATCCCAACACTTGTAGTAGATTCAGAGTTATATATATCTGCAACCTCCAGAAGAGCCTCCTTAATATCTCAGATAGTCCGGAGGTGACGCTTTAATGAGATAAGATGCTGAACTATAGAAGGGTGAGATGTCAACCTGTTCAGAATGGCAGCAATGGCGTCTTCAATAGGTAGCATTTTGGCAAGAAGCAGAGGTTAAGCTTCCCTATAGAACCTCTCAACAAAAGAGGTGATTGACTTCCCTATTGCAGACTAAGGCACATAAAGGCATGTTTTTTCATTATAAACTCTGCTGGGAGCCAAATCCATCAATAAGCGCTTGTTTAACCTCTGACCAGGTGCTAAGGTTAATCATGGTGTATATCCTTATTTCTTGAGCTAGGCGACTTAAGCAAGAAAGAATATACTAGGTTTTTTGTTGTTCAGTTGCTCCTTAAATTTCAGATTCATAAATGAAGAGGATTGAGTCAATACTGCCCTCACCCAGGGTGAACTTATCTCTTAAAGGGGTTTTGGAATAGAGTGCTGCTCTAGCCTTTTGAGGTAATACAAAGCACTGACTAGTTGTTTCTCTAAAGCAGCTAGCCTGAGTTTCAGCACAGGTGTCATTCTTGAACAGGATATTTATGGTGTACAGGATCCCCTGTAGTGAGCACCACTTGTTGGATTTTAAGGGATTTGTGCTTGCTGGTGCATTTTGCACCTAGAATTCAAACAATAATTCTGCAGGAGATGTAGCTCTCTACTGAAGGATTATTTTGATACAGGGATTTTCCCAAATCACTTATACCAAAGAGGATAAAAACTAATCTAAAAAGCAGTTAGAGTTTTTATAAGGTTTTCATTAGTTTCAGTGAGGGGATTAAATTTGAAACCACTTAAAAAGTCAACATTAGTACTTAAAATATTGAGGCATACAGTTTGGATTGCTTGGTAAAGTCCAAATTTGGTAATATGAGCTGGTAACCTATCAGATCTCTCAAACTCGCCTTATTTGGATGGAATGGCCGATTGAGGGTTGGAAGCAGGAAGGACTAGTCCATTAGGTAACAATTTTATATATTTGACTCAATCAATGGGCTGGAAAATCTTTGCACTTGGTTGGACCCCCTCTGACCCTATAAAAGGGGCCAGTTTCCGCGTTGTAGGCTTTGCTAAAATAGAAGAGGCCTGAGGAAGAGCCTCTAGTGAATCCCCAAGTTTGGCTGACAATTCGGTCAGTCTGACTGCCCAAACTCATTTTGTTTGCCCAATTATTAGAATTGTTACCCTGATTTGAGAGGTTCCACTGGGAATTGAACAAGTCTTTTGGCTGATTTTATCATCATTTTCATCTGAAACACTCTTTTGACAATATTGGACTCACAATTGTCTGACAATTTTTACTGATGATGGAAATTTTGCAGATTTGCCAAAATTTTGTTAATAGCAATTCTGGGCACTATGTAAACCTTGTATTTATTGACTTTAACATGAGATTGGTCAGTATCTGATATTTAAGGGTAAAATAAGTTTTCCTTGGTAGACCCATAAAAAACAATTTATGTGTAGATTGAAATAGATAATGAATGCCATAAAGTTCAGTTTATTAAATTTCTTAAAACTGCCTCCTGTAAATATATTAATTTTTTTGGAAAAAAGAAACATCCTTCAAAAAAGGCACTAAAAAGTATATGATAATTGAGAAATTAGTAATGCTCAATAAAACCCTTTTTGAAATAGGCGCCATATTTTTGACTGGCTTATATTAGCCATTTATAATATATATAATCAGCATTGTATATTCTAAGTGTTTATAGTTTACACTTGGATATAATTCAATATAAACTCAATTTGTATTTGTGATCAAAATTCTAAAAGTCAGGTTGGAATATGGCACTGACTTCAAAATGGTTTTATTGAGCATTGTTAATTTCTAAATTAATTTATACTTTTTTGTGCATTTTTGAAGGAGGTCATCTTTTAAAAAATGTTGGCAGTTCTTATTTCCTAAAAATGTGATAATCAAAGTTACTTCTTTTTACATTTTTAAAGTTATTATCTCTAAATAAATTTTTGTTAAACTCAAATTTTTTTATAAAAATAAAAAACATTGTATATATATCATCTCACAAATGGGGTGATTAGCCTGGCATGGCGATTCCTGCTTCCACTATAGTGCAGGTTTTGTTCAATACAAGTGCAAAACATGTACTAGCTAAAAAAATTCTTAGTGTGGTATACTTGTCCCAAGGTCAACCCACCTTGAATACTTTTTATATTATCTCATAAACAAATTTACCAAAATTAGCTAATCTTGGCAAGAATATTTATAGATATTGGGAACCATCTGAGGCTGTTTTTCATTTTGTTAATTATAAAAAGATAAACAATCCTACCCTATAAAATCAATCTAAACTAAATTCTTTCTACAGTATTTAGTCTTCACAATAATCTTTTAAAGGTAAGGCTAAAATAAATACCTTTTAGTTTAGGTTTTAAATAGATGAGGATTTCATTTATTCATTTTTATAATTGATCAAATTATGATTTTGGTGGGATATGAGAAATTAAGATTATTGGGATAGATTTTATAGCACATTTGATGGTTATTCTGATGGATCATGCAATTCTAAAGTTTTTTATAGAATATTTTATAAATATAGTCTAGGCTGATTCATGGGTTTGATACCTCTGAAACAATATCTATGCAAGGATCCTAGTTGTCATGAAAGTGAATAATGAGATTTAGACTTGCCTGCCAGTTTGGGTGCGTGAGCACTCAGAAGGTAAGCCAAAATTTTAAAGTTACTGCTGCTCAGATGACTTGAAGGTGGAATGAAAGGTGGGAAAACCATGAATGGTGACTCAAGATGGTGGTCAGGAGCAAACCAGAACACAGCTAGGTAATGCTATTATGGAGCTAGAGTATTTGGGCGTGAAAGCTTATTTTCTATGGCAACAGGGCTGTAAGGATAGTATCTGTAATTTTACCTCTACCAGAAAGGTGGTGTGGGATGCATAGCCACACCGCCAGGGAACAAGTTATTAAGATAGTAAATAGGGCACCACTGAGGAAACTGAGAACAAAAGGGACCCAGGGCAAGGGTGTACACCACAGTATATAATAGTAGAAAACAAATAAACAACAAAACTTGGTTGAACCCCAAAGGGTATTCCATAACCAAGTGAATATCCGTGCTTCAGTGCTTGAGCACATCAATATGGAGGGGACCAGGACTGCCCAGAGGTGCACCAGATTTTGTAGATTTTTTGTAGACATAAAATGACCAACGTTGTTGGATACCTCCTTGAGGAGGTCCGCACACAGGTTTTCCTAAGGAACCATTATAAAAAATGTAAAGATAATGGGGGATTTTTATTAGGAAAGTTGACCAATGAGGAAGGCTAGTCTTGAGGAAACATAATTATACAATTGGGGGAGAACCTTCAATCTGATGGAGCAGTGCTAAGCCTAAGCAAGCCAGTAGGCGCACACTACCATTGGCCAGGGTACTGTAGCTTGAGATTGACCAAACTCAAGTTATTGATTGTAGGTAAGGGCAACCCAAATTAGCAATAAAAATTAAATGGGTTTAAAACTCCGTACACCAAGCAACCAAATAAAAATGTCATAAATAGTGATATAGTTGGTGCGTTTTAATGCCCTTGACATAAGGCAAGGCCAAGCATCATGCACATTCCCAGGACCAACATGTATATATTTCTCCTGCTTCCAGCATTGGTACAGGGTATGTATCAAATCAGGAAGGCCTTGCAATTTGACCTTTTTGTCCTCCTGACAACCAGCTTTATCCTTAAAGTCAGTCCCCTAAATCATGCCATTAAGCCATGACATTACCCTCTTGTTCTTTTGGGGCTCCACCCCCTTAAGGAGCTTTCACCCGGGAAAAGTTCTTGTGGGATGGGGCCAACTTCTTAGCGACAATGATTTCTTGTGACTTGGGTCCTGCAGCTTGAGGAAATGCTCGTAGAAAAATTTGATCAGTACTGGGCATAGGTGCAGTTGCATGCTGGTACCCAACTGTTTTCAGCTGCATTAAATCAAAAGTTGAAATACTATGTACTTAAGCCTTTTTCTATCTCTGTGTGAGGCTATATCTCCTCCACTTTCCACTCTTGCGCCTCATCCACAAAATAAGCTCTGAGATCTATGGTGGGAGCCTAAAACAACGTCAGCTTGCTTTCATGAAAGACTTCAAAGAACTGGAACAAGAGGGAGATCCAACTGGTATGAGGCGTGGCCCGCCTTTCTGACAATGCAGTATGGCCCAAACCTCTTTGGCCCCAACTTTTTACAAGGCTTCTTGATAAAAATGTTTTGAGCATCTATCATCATGAGATCTCCTTTTTTGTAAGCAGGACCTACCCATCTCTTTCCATTGGCGTTATTATTACAAACTTTCATTTCCACCTCCAAATTTGTGGAAACCCTCTGGTGAAATTTCTTCATATTCTTAAAAAATTCACCACTTCTTCGACTTTGGATCCGCAACTGGGCTTCATGATGAAGTTGGGGTTAAACCCATGGTTGGCAAAAAGTGGGGAACAACAAATAGATGCATGTTGAGTGTTGTTATAAGCTAAACTGGGACATGGGAAGTTGAGAAGCCCAATATGAATGATCCATAGCAGTGTAACACCACAGGAACAGTTCCAAGAATTGGTTCACTCGATCAGTCTACCCATCTGATTAGAGTTATAGGCAGTTGAATTTAAAGGGCGAATCTGAAGAGTATTAAACAACTCTTCAAAAGACAGAGGTAAAATGGGGCCCACAATCGTTAATTTCTACTTGGGGGACCCCATGAAGAGCAGATACATGAGACTAAGAGCCTTGCCATATCAGCCGTGGTTACTATGGTTCTGCAGGGAATAAAATGGGCGAATTTTGTAAACCGGTCCACCACTACCATGATGGCATCCTAGCCATCATATACAGTTAATTCCACATTAAAATCTATTAATAAAGAAGTCCAAGGCCCTTCAGCTTTTTGAACTGTTAATATCAACCCTGCTAGTGGCTGGCAATTTGGCTTCATTTGGTGCAGACCAGGAACTCCTTACAATACCTGTCCACCTGCGTGGCTAACCCCTTCCAATTGTAAGTGCAGCAAATTAGCTCCAGAATCTTCGCCTTCCCAAGATGGCCAACGTTGATTCTGTCATGATGGTCCCAGATGATTTCCAGGCAAATGGTCCGGCGGAAACCCTTAGGCGCCCCTGGAACCACATCATCTCATCCTTCACGTGGTAACCCCTGGTAATGTCCTCCTGATTTACTTTGCTCTTGGAAAAAACCATAGTATACACAGCTGAATATGGCTGTGAAAGGACTACTTTTCTGAACATCCCATATTCCTCCACATTTTCCAGAGGAGCAAGCACTGGCCCATAGGCCAAGGGAGAGGGAAGTTGAGACACAATCTTGCCCGACAGAATCACCAAGTGGGTTTTATGTACCTCTACCTCCTTAGGATCAGGAGTTAGTGCAAGTTTTCAGCTCAATGCATCCACCAAACCATTCTCTTTGCCCTTTGTAAACTCATAAGAAAATTAAATTAGGCCAGGGTCTCATGCCAGCGGGTCTGCTGTGGAGTCAAGACATGAGGTGCGTGGTAGTACAGTAAGGCACAGTGATCTGTACATACATGGAAGGGTTGAGATGAGCCATGCAAGTGATGACGCCAATATGTCAGCGCCTCAACCACTGCTAGTAAATCTTTATCATATAGGCATAATTTTACTCCAGAAGAGACATCTTTCTGGGAAAAATACCACAGGATGATCTAAACCATCTTTGCCTATTTGTAATAGGGCCTCCGCTATAAAGAAGTTAGAGGCAACAAAAGCTACAATAAACTCCTTAATAGGGTCTACTTGGTGAAGGATGGACGTGGACAACAGGGTGAACTTTACCACTTAGAAGGCATCCTGCAAAGCTGGGGATCGCTGGAACACTTTTGCCCCACTAGCCTTATGCAAGGGCGCCGCAACTTCAGAAATACTTAGTGTGTATTTCTTAAGGAACGTACACATCCCCAAAAAACTCATCAATTCCTTACCAAAGTTGGGGTGGGCCACTTAAAAATTTCCTTCACCTTGTCTTGAGTTATCATTTGGTCTTGGTCAAACACAACGTTGCCCAGGAATGTGACCTGGGACTTAAAGATCTCACACTTACTGATTTCAGTGTAAGGTTGGCCTCCCTCAAACTCTCCAATTCTTGTCACAGTTGTCTAGCATGAGATTCTAAATAAAAGGAAAAACATCAGGATATCATCCATTTAAGCCGCCACATACACCCAACATGTCCCCAAAGCCACCTCTATATGGCGTTGAAAGTCAGTTGGGGCGTTTTTCAGCCCAAAGGGCATGAATCAAAACTGGAAAATTACTTTTAGGTGTGTAACATGGTTAGCCAACCTTGCCCTTATTGATCCGATCTAATTGAAAGCATTTAAGCAGTTTAGTTTGGAGATGACTTTTGCCTTCTCCACATAGCAAGCAATCTGAGAATTTAATGTGATGAGATGAAAGTCTGGTACTGTGACGTTGTTGAGATTCTCATAGTCTACACATGGACGTAAAGGTATCATTGGACTTTTCCACAAAAAGGAGTGGCAATATATAGGGGAGATATTCTGAATATCGTGCCTTTAGCTAACTGCTTCAAAACCACACATCTAATTATGCTTCCTCCTGTACATTCAAAGGGTAAATGGATAAGATACACGCACCAGATTAACGGTGAGCTTGAACTTGCAATCAAACTCTGAATGAGCTGGTAGTACATTGGCTGAGGCCGCATCAAATAAATATTCCAGAATCTGCAAACAGGAATCTATGGGTATCTCCAAAGAGGTCTTCAGCAATGGGGCAAGACTGAGAGTGTGGATATTAGCCAATGGGGCAGATCCCCTATGAGTTCGCTTCTGACAAAAAGACAACTAATTTATGACCATTCTTAAAAGTTTATGGATAGTGTATTGTCTTTCAAGTTGGTTCTGACTTCAGACTTTCTCTACCACTCTACACCCAAAATTATGGGGTACAAGAGGTTTTTG
>JAKSZP010005989.1:0-36672 GCA_022478985.1 Massospora cicadina | reverse complement strand
CCCAAATCGACCTTCTGGGGATGAAACTGAATTGTTCTGGGAGATGGTGGCAGATGCTACAGTCCCTAAACGGTTAGCCATGATTTTTGTTAAAATTTTGGTGTCTGTGTTTGTTATAAAAGGGGTGCCAGTTGGCTAAGTCTAGCTTATCCCCTTTCTTGAAGAGTGTGACAGTGAAGGCCTCATGTCCTCCTGGTAGGAGGCGTGTTTCCATCAGGCTTTGGTTAGTGAGGCGAGCAGCAATGGGGATATATATTTGAAATATTTTTTGTAGAACTCATATGGAATGCCATCTGGACCTGGGCATTTTCAGTTTGATGCACCGCGAATGGCTGTCCATAATTCGTTTGGAGTAATCAAATTCTTTATTTCTGGGTATCGGAAAATGGAGTAGATTTGGGCTCAGTCAAGAAATTACGCCACTTTGGCTGGCTGAATTGGTTCAGATTGGTACAGTTCAGAGTAATACTGTTTGCATTTTGATTGCCACTTTGGCCAGTGTATCCGAAATGGAATTATCCAATCTTTGCACCTGTGTGCAGGCCACGCTCTGGCATGGTGCAAAATTTTTTTAAAGAAATGTATGGTTCACTTGTAGCCTTTTGTGATGTGTGTGGCCCTGTACTGAACACAAACCTGATGTTTGTGTTGTCTTTCGAGTGCGTTGAGGTGGTCAGCTGCCTCCGCCCACTTCCATACCCATGCAGAGCTGTATCCTGTAATTGGGATGTTGGACTCCAAGTGTGCCAATTCTGCCAGAGCGCGCGAGATAACCGCTATGTGGCTCATGAGCGTCTGGAGGAGAGATGGTGAGAGTGGCGGATGGTGTCATCTTTGAAAGTTGCCCATGTAGAAATGGGGTCCGCGCAAAAAACGGTGCAACAAACTTTTTTGCCATAGTTGCCTCTTCTATCCACATGGAAAATCCTGGCGACCCGAGCTTGGGGGGCAGATTTTGTACCAATGTGGGGCCTTAGCAGCTGTGATAGGTAGGTGGTAGGTTAGCAAGACCAGTCGATGGTCAGATAATTCCAATTTTGTTGTCTTGAAGTGGGAGATGTGGGGTTGGAATTTCGCCAGCATTAGAATAAGGTCAATGTGGGTCATGGACCTTAATTAGCCATTGTGGACGTGGAGCTGCATCATGTTTTCGAGCAGCAGGGCATGCCACGGCAGCACATCCATTAACCTGAGGGTGGCCTTTAGAACGTGTAGTTCTACGTGACCCTGGGGGCGTGGGGTGAGGAAGGCCACTGGTCCGTTGGTGTGTTTAGCCAACAGTTCATGTCGCTGACTACGAAGGAGTCTGGGGGTAGCAGGAGGATTTGACTGACAAGAAAAATTCCTGACGCTTGCATGCACCGTTTGGGGCATAGATGTTGACAATTGTGTGTGCTACGTCAGCCCATGAGAAAGTGACAACAAGCACTCAGACCTTTAGGAATGTTTCTGAAAATAAAAATTTGAAAAAATTATTTTTCCGAATTAGCACCCCAAAGTGCATCAACCAAAAGGATAGGGATGGGAGGAGCATTATTTTCCAAGCTTCCTCAGAACCTCGTGGACAGTGGGACTCCTGGATGGCCAGGATATCCACGGGTAAATTGTGTTGTAAAAAACTCAGTTTCCTAGCCTGGGACGGGGAGGCCTTGAGTCCAGTGATATTCAACATCCCTAGAGGAAGGTTTCCCCTATCGCACCTTAGGTGCGAGGGGTGGGCACCCAGGCCCACCCATCCTCTTCTAGATCCCCGCGGGCCTTCACAGCAGCGCGGGTATTAGCAGCAATGCTATCAGAGTTTTTGTTGGATTTTTGCAGAAAGAGTCGCGTTGGCTTTAGCCTTTGCTTTTTGTTTTCCCGACGTCAGACGAATTTTTTGCAGTGTGGGTGAGTTTGGTGCACCGTTGAGCGGGTCAAAAAAAAATTTTTCAGTTGGGATGGGTCCCAAATTGGTTTCAACTGGAGCTTGGGTGCAACGATTGGGTGAGATTGAAACTCCCATCGGATCCTTGGATTGAGTGGCCCACTCAGCATGGGCTTCCCAATCTGATTGGTTGATGGATACCCAAGTTGCTTCCACCGCGAAGGTCTCCATGTCCTCCTGGCGTTGTGAGTGTGGGATAGCGGTAGTGGCTTTGGCCGCTTCCTTAGCCGCGGCCCTATGGGCCTGCTTGGCCTTCTTCCACTCTTGTGGGGAGATAGGCTTTACCAGTAGGTAGCAGCCTTGTGCTCCCCATGGGAAGGCCTCCTTGGTGCTTGCGGTTGGTTTGTAGTGCGCCTCTCTGCTGGCCATGGCCGCTGAGGGGTGCTCTTGGAATGTGACGCCCTCCTTGATGGGGCATGTGTGTGCCTTAAGGCTGAACGCGTCACAGTGGGTACAAATGGGGGTGCGCTGTCCACGGTCACCCGGAATGGGTGGGTGGTATGCCCTGCGATATCAATAAAAGTGGAGTGTGGGATCTGGGTTAGGTCCTTCGCGATCTCCTCAGTTGGGGTCAGAACTGCGATGGCTTTACTGGTGCACAGGTGTGGCATCAGCGTGAAGCGTTGCATTTCAAAAGATTGTATTTCGCCATATACAGTGAGACCATCTTTCAGGTGTTGTTCCAAATTGTCACGTTTTACTGTAGTAGGCAAAAAGTCAAACGTGAGGAAAATTTGGTTTAATTTTGTCCATTTGGTGCATTTAGTTTTGATGACCCGTTGCCCTTCAGGGAGGTTGAACACTACGCGCACTGCTGCAGCCTCGTCTGCTGCCGTTTTACTTTCAAAACCTAGGTCCAGCCAACCGCGTGACATGGAGTGAGGTGCAATGTACACCGCGGTTGGGAAAATTGTGTGTACATCTTCACAAAATTTTCCCATAAGGCCGTTTTTTGGATGTCCAGAAACACGCGGACTCCAAATTCCACCGATGAAAGTGGCTGGGAGTGTGGCGTGTTGATGTACTGGATGCATCGTACTTGCCATGCGAGTATCTCCGGGGAAATAGTGACCGCCAGTTTCTTAGTATTTTTGTCAATTCCGCCGGATTCTCTGGGGCATTTTCGAACGTTGGAGGCCGTGTGCCTTCCACCTGCTCCTCTTACCTTGCTTGCCCAACTGCTCCCTGACATGGGCGCAGACTAATCTCCTCTGTGAGATTATCAAACTAGATTCAGTCTTGAATTGAATAGGTTGCAATAGTGATTGCAACGAGAAAGAAAAGTTTTTCCATAGGGGAATACTTTGGTAACTCTAAATAGCCTTTGAAATGTTGGTGAGTTTTCTTGGAGCGGGAGTTCATAAGTTCATTTTGAGACATGAGAACTAGGTTTCCTGCTATAAAAACCTGGAGGGTTTTGAGGTGGTTGTCATAGTTGGTCTTTACTCAATGGGCATGATCTTGTGCCAGTCTCTAATGTCAGACCGTTTTAAACGGTGAATTAATGGGAAATGGTTGCTGAGTTTCTTGGTCAATGGGTTGGGCTGTAATTTTATACTGAACATTAGTTCATATGGTGTACACTTGGTAGTGCTATGGATTTTGGGTCAGTATTCCCAAAGTATTGTGAGTAAGCGTTCAGGACATCTATCAGGGTTGTCTTTGATGCTCTGTTCCAGGGCATGCATCAGTGTTTGATTCATATGTTCCATTAGGCCATTGCACTGAGCGTTGTATGCTGTTGTCATGGAGTGAAGAGTGCATACCTGGGCGAACATTTCCTCAATTGGTTTATTATTTAAATGTGATCCCTGGTCAATCAGGATAAGACAAGATGGTCCATAAATAGTGATTAATATTTCATATAGGAATTGGGCTGTGGTGGCTGCGTCATCTCAGGTAACTGCTTTAGCAACAAGTCAACGGCTGAAGTATTCAGTGGCTACTAGAATATACTTTGATACATCAGTGGCAACTCTTGAAGGTCTCATAAAGTCAAGGCCCCACATCTCAAATAGTCCAGGTGTTGCTATAGGGTTCAGGGGTTTCTGGGAACCTGGATACTTGTCAAAGACTTGGCAGCCATGACATGTAAATACATAATTACTGATTTCAGTGTAGGCATTTGGCCACCAGTATAAAGAGAATAGTCTCAACCAGGTGGCTTTTACTCCAAAGTGTCCAGTGTCATCATAGGCCTCCTTCATCCGCTGAATGCATTAATTTCTTGGAACAAACTGGGCCACTGATCCTTTGGTGCGTACATACAGGTGCCTTTCAAATGTTAGAAATTTTGAACAACGTTTCTTAAATGATGGTATATCCTTGATATTACATGGCACTACAAAACTTCTAGGAACTTCCATATCTGTAGGAGCTCATTCTTGAGGTTGATCACCATGTGGAAAATTGCTGGTCCCACTGGTTTATTGTGAATTTCTGATAACCCATCTGCTATTACATTAAGCCGTCCAGGGAGGTGCTTAAAATTTTTTTTAAATCAAACTCCATTAGCTCAAT
Organism: Massospora cicadina; assembly: GCA_022478985.1. NCBI lineage: Eukaryota > Fungi > Entomophthoromycota > Entomophthoromycetes > Entomophthorales > Entomophthoraceae > Massospora > Massospora cicadina. The sequence goes on along the minus strand of JAKSZP010005989.1, from coordinate 32,228 downwards.
CTTCAGCATACCCAATGCCCATTTGGGATAGGTTTATTTAGGAGAAAACTTACTGCTGATTTGTCAGTGAATACTGTGACCCGCCAGTCCAGCAGATAATATCGGAATTTACAAAGAGTGAACACACAGCCAGAACTTTTTTCTCAAAATTTGAGTAGTTGTATTCCGCTGGGGCAAGTTCTTGAAGAGATTTTGACAGGTAGATACTAGTTTCCTTGTAGCTTTGTAAGCACATCCCTAATGGCTGAATCACTGGTATCTGTGAACACCTGAAATTCTTCATCAAAGTTGGGGAAGATCAGGATGGGAGCTTGAACTAATGCATTCTCAGGCTGAAAAAACTCTGTTGGTCAGCATCAAGGAAGTCCCATGGGATTTCCTTCTTATGGAGTCTTTATAATGGAGCAGCTACCTTGCTGAAGTTTAAAATAAAGACCCAATAGTAGTTTACGGTTCCCATAAAGCTAGATAGTTCAGCTGCATTGTTTGGGGTGGGCCATGTAGAAATAGCTTCCACCTTGGATGGGCCAGTGTCTTTCCTTCTGGTAAAATAATACGCCCTAGCAGCTTCAGCTCTCTAGTGCAGAGTAACATATTATACTCATTAATGCCAAGGTTTGCTTCCTTATTCCGATGAAGTACTGCTTCTAGGTCCTACAGGTGTTGATAGAAATCAGTGGAATAGACGGTGATATCATCAAGGTAAACAGTGACAACCAACTTATTTATCTAAGGAATAATTAATCCATAACCTTTTGGAAGGTTCTAGTAGCTCCAGTAAGACAAAAGGGCATTTGAGTGTATTCACCTGTCTAAACTTGATGATGAGCGCCGTTTTTTGGATATACTCTTCCTCCATTGCCAGTTGATAGTAACCAGAGAACAAATAGATATTAATGAAGTACTGTGTGCCTCCCATAATATTGAAGATGTCTGTGAAGAGTGTCATTTGATATGAATTTTTCTTTGTTACTTGGTTTAGAGGGATGTAGTCAATGCACAAGTGGAGTTTCAGTTCTTTTTGGGGACAACTACAACAGGGAACGCCCATGGTGATTGATAGGGGCGAATGAGTCCATTGGATAGCCTTTTCTTGATCTCTGCTTTAACAAATTTTCTCGTGCTTGTGGCAAGCGGTAAGGTCGTCTGGCAATGGGTTTATCATCACCAACATCAATCTGGTGTGAACCTAAAGTTGAGAGGGGAATGTCATCGCTATCATAGCAGAAAGGTTTCTCAAATTGTCTGAGTAGTTATGATATATTTGCCTTTTGCTGATCCTTTAAGTGGGTTAGGGCATTAATTTTTTCTGTTAACTCATCACACAAGTAGGTAGACAGTTGAGCAGGGATATCAGATGACCTCTCTGGGTTAGAATATGTAACATTCATGGGCTTCATTGCTTTTTCTGTCTGCATAAACCATTATTCCGATTTAAAGTTAGCATGTATTCCAAACTCCTTTAGGGCCTGTTGGGAAAGCACAACTGGATGTGGTTGTGATCAAAAACTACTGCATCAATATAGAGGATTTTGCCGGCTATCTCCACATGAAGGTTGAATACTTGTCTACAAAAAGATTATTGGGTTTCACCAGCCATCAGGAAGACCATGTCACTCTGAAGGATGTCCTCATAAACAATGTTCAGAAGGAACTTCATTGTCACAATAATTGCTGAAGAACATGTATCAAGAAGGATGGGCTCTGAATATCTAAAGAGGGACACCATGGTGGGGGTGCTCCTATATTTGTAAGTAGAGATTTCTATTTTGGGCCTCCACATGAAGATGGGTTAGATCAATGGCTTGATGAAGGTCTTGTCGTAGTGTCAGGATGGACTTGCATAAGTCTCAAGGGTATTAAATTTTCTTTTCTAGAGTTTTTGTAGCTGAGACCTCGATAGGTCAAAAATGCTGTGTCAGGAACTGGCACCATAATATGTTGTTAAGATTTTTGCCCATATTCCCAGCCAGTTAGATTACTAGAAATTGCTAGGGGATAATACCCTAATGTGAGGTGAATTGGTAGTCGGTTGACCCTGATTTTGGGGTAACTATGTTTTGGGGATTTTAGGTTATTTTTATAGTCGGATCCATCAGGGATCAATCTGGACAAATACTTGAGATCTCAACAGGCAGAGTTACTGACGAAATAGGGGTATCTGATAGTTAATTAACTATCTGGTGTACTTATTGGGATCGGTTAGGTTTCATCACTGAATGATTGGGAATGTAAGGAGTAAGTTGCAAGGCAAGTGATTCCACCTGCAACTAGCAAATTGATCAGTTATTTCGTGACCTGCCTTAATGGGTAACAAGTCCCATTACCTAAGCAGGTCGCTTGCCAAATATGGTCGGTTCACTTGTATCAAGAGGAAAATTTTAGAAACATTTTTTAAGACACTACCATTTTAAGTCTCAAGGATGTCCAACAACGGAATCCTAGCCAGGATGGGAAAGACCATCGCTTTGAGATAAGGATGGCTGATTCAACAGCAATGGCTGCCATTTCATTGGTGAGGTGTCAACCAAGGGTTGGGTGCCAGATTCCCCACTATAATTTTCCTAGAATTCACCAATAAAGATATAGTAAAAAGGGTATACAGTAGATATACTAGCATAGTACACTTTATCAGCTTTCATTTACTCTATTCTTTCACATGGATATTAATGCTGTGTGCAATAATTGGGAGACTCTTTAAGGAAGATAGTAAGGGTCTGAGCGGAGATCCAGAGAAGAAGTGGAATCAAATCAGAAATTGCTGGCGACCTTGTATCAAACCAGGAAAACTGTCTAATGGGAATCCAAGAGAAGATTAGGTTAGACAGTATGAGAGAACAGATCCCTATTTTGAGACATCACAAGTACTTTGAGCAGAAATACTAGCTGACCGTTGGGCTGAGATCTAGGACTTCCATTCAACTATGGATAAAAGTCATCATAATATTATCAACTGATTATATCAACAACTATACAATGCGGATGAATTGCACAAAATCTGAATATGTGCAATTAATAAGTTTATAGGGGTTATTGGCCAAAAATAATTAATCCCCATGAATTTTTACAAAGTTTTGCTCATTATATGGGTGTAGTTGAGTAGAAGAACTTGGAAGCATGTTGTACAAAGACAAGTTAAGAAAACTATGGATGGAGTTAGCCACCGTTAATCAAAACGCCCTAAACTCAGCAGATCATTGAGACTTTGCAGCCTTGGAAGAAAGAGTCGCCAAAATAAAGGAAGGGATTGTAAATGGCGTGAGCTTTGGGAATGAGTTACTTGGAAAAGTAACGTCATTAAAGAAGAAAGAAGGGGACTTAGTTTTAGAAGTCTTATTTCTGAAAACAGAGCATAAAGAAATATGCGTTTATTTGAGAAATTTCAGTGCTTATATCAAGCAACTGATCAAACAGGTCGAGGAGCTAAAAACTCACAAATGCAATTGTGATCCATATGTGGCAACCAATGCTGAAGAAAAACTCCTTGCATGATAAAGGGAAGTTGAATATATTCTAAGAAACAAGCCACCAGCTTTTGCTGCTATTTTGGAGATGACGCCTGAAATCACTCCTCAAGTGAGCCAAGTAGCCAAACCTAGAGAGGCGGCTAGAGAAACATCAAAGGAATTCAAGTCAATGCCAAATTGTCGACTTTCCATTGGGATAACGCCCCAGCGTTTTTTGAGTATTCAATATGACAATGTACAGATATGGTGATTGTCAAAAGGCATTGTCAGTGATGAATTGCCTAGATACTGATTGCCAAAACCTATTGTTGACCCACCTGGAGGGGGACAGTTGGTTGTATTCGGTGGCCTTAGAGGCCATTATAAAGGAATTTGGGAGCCCAACGTGCATGCCAAAGTGAAAACAAGAGTTTATGGGCATCCAACTCTATAAAGACAAATCCTTAGCAAGCTTTGCTGATCAATTTCTACCAGGAGTCACAAATCTTGGTTAAAGCGAAGGTGCTGGATGATTTTGATGCCCAAATTACATTACAAGTGGCCCTTCAGCCCTATTGCAATTTGCATTAAATGATGTCTTCCATGTTTGCGATGGAAATTACTACCTCTCAGATGGTAGATAATTTGAAAATCTTGGGAGCAACCTTCAATGCCCAAAATAGAAGTTTCAAATCCAACTCAGTAAGAAATTTGAATCCCATGAAGGGGAATAAGGGTGCTAAAGAAATGAACAACCAAACCATTTCGTGGAATAAGCCCAAAGAGTTCAGATGAATTAATAAGAAATAGAATGTTTGTTACCAATATGGAGGGAAGGGATATTTCGCTGTAAATTTCAAGAAGCCAAAGGACCAAATCAACTTGGTCCAATAAAAAGAGTCTTCAGCTGCAAAGGAGTCAGGAAAAGGGCCTGTGGCCTAGATGGGGAACAGTCCAGAGCTTCAGAGAAGCCTGTTTCTTCCAATATTATGCACAAGGAAATTTACATCAGTGATCTGTTCGTGCACAAAGATGTACAGGATCAACTGTATATTTTTTCAATTTGGACGTGAACACAGTAATAAGATCTGGGGCAAAGGGAATTGATCCTGAGATAATCAAGGAAGTTACCCAGCCATACGCCTGACAACTGGTGGACAAGATTTGAGCTGCACATAATCTCAATGAACTGACCAAAGTTCAAATAGATGAGGCAAACATGATGATCCCCCCAGCGCACTAAAGAAATCATTTTCTGATTTATTAGCGAATCATTCACACCCTCAATTTGGCTACTAACGGCACTATACACTCACTAAACACTATCTTACAATAAAAAAATTAAAAGCGTATAGAAAAAACCAATATATTTTTTATAATTTTTATTTTTTTATTATCCTTGATTTGAGGATAATTCCGCTTATGTCACCTCTTGTGGGAGGGAGGATGGATCGCTGTAGGAATGAAAAATCCATCAAAATCTATATTTGAGTTCAGATGCAGCGAGGGCTAGACCTACAAAAAACCAAGTTCAATGAGCGGATGCAGATCCCTGCAAGGAAGTGACTAGGGGAAGGGAAATGAGATGTCGGAAGAAGTGAAATGTGATACCCCAGAGTGGGGAGGGAAGCAATAGTACAGGAATAGGCAGTCAGCAAATAACCACGAGTAATCCTGATATGGTACTGGAGCTGGAAGATTAGTCTTGAGCGCTTGATGATGGACTTTGTCAAAAACACCAGACATATGGGCTGGCAGCAAACAAGGGATACTAGATGGGAGTTGCCAAATCATGCCCCTATTAAAGCCATCAGTGGAAGATACCAATGGGATGTGCCAGAAACAAGATATTCATGCAAGGAGCAAATGGCATCCTTCAAGTGATGAATATGAGCTTCTTGAAAGCTGAAGCATAATGAGCGATAAAAGCTGGAAGCTTCATGGCCCAACTTTGAAGAACTTGGCCAGCATAGGAAAGAGCATAAACGGTGATATCCCAATCTAGGACTTTCTTAAGATCAGAAGGGTTCAGCGATATAGATAAAGCCTCAGTGACTTGGGCCCTTAATTCTGCATAGGGGAGTTTGAAAGGAATACTGTTGCCGATGGTGAGTTTGGTGGCCAAGACAGATGGCTTGTAGTATTGAACAAGTCAGAAGAGTAACTCTGGAAGCAAGTCCAACCCAGCAAGGAAGGAACAATCAATTGCGAAGGGCATTATTTCAGGAGCATCAATGATGATGTTTGGCTCATCTGCAAAAAGAGCTGAATCTAGGAGAGTTGATTACCGTTCTAGTAATTACACAGAAGGACTAGCTACTGGCGCCAGACTAGGCGTATGAGTCCTGGAAGGACTGTAGAAGAAGTTCCGTTATTAAGACCAACTCATCTGCTGGAAGAGCCAAAGATCTTGATCAGACAAGCTATTGATCAGCTGTTGGTACCGCGACTCAGAATTTGACATATGAGCTGGACAAGAGAGGGTATTTCAGACTTATATGGTAGTTGACATTAGCACTATGAATTCAATTAAGCTCCAATTTTGGAGAAATTAAAAACAAAACAAATGAGATAAGCTCCCCAGAGAAGAATTTAGAATGATATGAACCAAGAGGTTACGAGAAGAAAATAACAAGGGTGAACATAAATGAGCATTCTTAATTGTGCTGAAAAACAAACATCAACAGCAAGAGTCTCCTGTCCAGGATGAGGAGAAAATCAGGAAATCAAGGACATTGGACCAAGAATCCTGAATATGACAGCAGTTCATATTCCCTGATGGGGGTAAAACTATATCCCATGATTAATGTTGTCATGATTAAATTGATCAGCCCTGCATGACAGAAGGGCAATTGGACTGCGCTCTGAGTAGGCAGTAGTGAGTAGGAAGAGAAAGAGAGCTGCATGACAAAGGTCATCCTGAGAAGCGTTGAGTATTAGTGATTGTACTCCACTTGAGTAAATGAAGTATTTGACCAAGTGCCTGAAGTGGTGTTCTCCTTCCCTGGTACTTTTCTCGCTGGAATTATAGGCAAGAGGGGGGATGTGTTAAGATTTTTGCCCATATTCCCAGCCAGCTAGATTACCAGGAATTGTTGTAGGATAATTCGCTAGTGCAACGTAATTGTAAATTGGTTGACCCTGATTTTGGGGTAACTATGTTTAAGGGATTTTATGTTATTCATCTGGTCAGATCATTTGGGGATCAATCTGGATGGATACTTAAGATCTTGTCAGGCAGAGTTACCAATTAAATAGGGGCATCTGATAGTGATGAACTATTCGGTGTACCAATTGATTGGTCTAGTTTCATAACTAACTTATTGAGAATGTAAGGAGTAAGTTGCAAGGTGAGTGATACTACCTGCAACTAGAAAATTGATCAGTTACTTCGTGACATGCCTTAGTGGGTAACAAGTCCCATTACCTAAGCAGGTCGCTTGCCAAATATGGTTGGTTCACTTGTACAAAGAGGAAAATGTTAGGGGCACGTTTTCTGACTTTCAGTTTCAGGTCTTATAAATGTCCAATAATGGAATCTTAGCCAGTATGGAGAAGACCATCACTGCTGAGACAAGGATGGGTAATTCAATGGCAACGGCTGCCTTTTCATCAAAGAGGTGTCAACCAAGGGTTGGGAGCTAAATCTCCCACTATAAATTTCCTAGAATTTGCCAATAAAGATATAGTAAAAAGGGTATATAGTAGGTATACTAACTTAGTACACTTTATCAGCTTTCATTTGTTCTATTCTTTCTCAGTGATATTATTGCTGTGTCAATAATTGGGAGACTCTTTAAGGAAAAAAGTAAGGGTCTGAGCGTAGATCCAGAGAAGAAGTGTAATCAAATCAGGGATTGCTGCTGACTGTGTGTCAAACTGGAGAAATCATCAAACGGGAATCTAAGAGAAGATCAGGTTAGATGGTATGAGGGAATATATCCCTATTTTGAGACATCAAAATTATTTCAAGTGGAAATACTGGCTGAGCTTTGGGCTGAGATCTAGGAATTCCATTCAACTACAGATTTTAGTCGTCATACTATCAACTAATTATATTTACAACTATACAACGTGGAAGAATTGCACAAAATCTGAACCTGTGCAAGTAATAAGTCTATAGGGGTTATTGGCCAAAAACAACCAATCCCATTAATTTTACAGTTGTAGTACTCTAAATTTTGTGGCAGTTTTTTTATTCAACTGAGTCAAGCTGAACAGGGGACTGACAATACCAAGCTCTGAGAAGCAAATTTTATACTAAGCTAGAATTCAACTAACTGAAAGAGATGAGCATATCACTCAAACTGAATCAAAAAATAAATAAAAATATAATGAACCAATCAGGTCAGATGCGGTAAACTGCTATGCGTCCATGGTGGGGGGTGAGTCAGGATTTGGGAGGCTTATCTTCCTCCTCTGTGTCAGACAGTGTATGGCAGAGTGCTTTGAGCACAGGCATAGGTTCATCCGCAAAATGGGGGTTGAGGTAGCTGAGTAGCATAGGCAGCTCAAATTTAGCTATGAGGAGGGTTGTGATGTATTTTTATAGGATTTTCTCCGCCTTGAGGTGAACTTTATGTAGAACGGTTGTTATAATTTCAGATGGTATTGTTAGTATCTGAAATATTGTTCACACAGGTTGAACCCACTGAACAACAGATAGATGATGTGGGGATTTTTGTTTCTTTAGGCACACTTGAAAATATACTAAAAATAGGAGCAATCGCACAATGTCTCTTTATTTGCTCTAATAAATACAGTAACCTCTCGCTGTTATGATATCTTTCTACTATTAACCACCTCCCTTTCTCAATCGCCCATCTCGCTTATATACAGTGGCTTTGGACAATACTTCTCTCATAGCTTGAACTATTCTATTTTGCCTATTCTCCTTGGTTTTGGCTTGTTATTCTTTAGCTCTCTATCGCCCTAATCTGAGGCAACCTAATTTGTATTCGTCAAATGTCAACATCACTTTATCGCCTTATCACCTTATTTAAAGGCAATCCAATAAAAACTAATTATATCAATATCACCTAATCTTGAGGCACTTAGTAATCATAACTGATATCATGTTCAGCGGATTTTTTAATCTGCCTTAGCTGTTCCAGGCTTATCATTCAGTCATATTGAATTCGTTATATTACCTTCTCCTTGACTGGATGATAAGTCTCCTATTGCTTATATGGTCAGAGGAATTTCACATGCACTTAATTAATGATTTGACCGCTTTCAGGGTCCTTGATGGAATAAGCATCGACCCCAGTTTTCTCTATAGCTTAAAACGGACCAATCCAAATAGTGGTCAACTTGTGTTTCCACCCAAGCCCATGTTAGTAATGAAAGAGAACCATATCACCCTCTTTAAACTTCATCAACCTTCTATGACATAACTGATTAACAGCCTTATTTTTGATCTTCTTGGCTAAGCTGAAGGAATATACTTTGATTTGCAATTTGATCAAAGTGTTTGCAAGGTTAGTCAGATAGTGGTGGGGTTCCATTCTGCTGGTGTCTTCTACACACAAATAAAGTAATTCCAGAAGAGCTGGATGTCACCCATATAGTAGTTGGAAGGGGTTCTTCCCCGTGGCAGGATTGTAACTAATATTATAGGCAAACATGGCAGTGGAAAGGAGGGAGCTCTAATTGGAAGGTTGATCTATTACTAGTTTTTTGTAGTATGTTCACCAAGGTCTTATTCACCCATTTGACCATTCCATTGAACTTATGTGATATGGAGTCATCAGAACCCCAAGGATGCTCATAAGCTTGTTCAGTTTGGGGAGGATAGTGAGGTGAAGTTGGTTCCATTATCATGAGAATGAACTGAGGGCAGCCATGACACTGAATAATACATTCCATTACTAACTTGGCCACTGTGACTGCCCCCAAATCCCGTATTGCCCACGCTTCAACCAACCAGGCCAAGTGGTTGATAGCCACCAGAATGTACATGCACCTGTTAGCTCCTATTGGCAATGGACTGACAACATCAAGGGAAACTGTATGTCAAGCAAAATGTGGTTTCACTGCCCAGTACTAAGTCTTACAGCAGAATGGCTTCTCAAATTTGGCACTGGTGGCAACAGGAAATGGTTTTGAGCACATCAAAGCTCATAATTCCTAATAGTACCAAGGGCACAACAACCCCATTGTCTTGAGCACACCACCATGTCTGACTGCCTTGTGGGCACTCATAATAATTCCCAGCTGTGGCGAGGGTCACAGAAAATATACTGCAGAATTGCTGATCCGCTTTTACAGTTTCCCATTACGTTGAAAGGTATTTGTTTGTGTCCCATTCAATGCTTTAAACACCTGGGGTGGGTTTCATCATATTTTATGCTGACCATCTTATTGTACATCAAATCACTGAGATCTGCCATCATGGCAACAGTCGACAATCAAGATAAACAGTCATTGTTCTGATGCTTTACTCCTGGGCAGTGAAGAATCTCAAAGTCATAAGCCTGCAGCTTAAGATCCCATCGAGCTAAACGCCCTTTGCTCATTTAGGTTCTGCAACCAGCATAATGACGCATGATCTGTTACAACTTTAAACTTTACCCCATGCAAGTAGACTCTAAATTGCTTATATGCATAGATCACCACTAAGAACTCCCGCTTAGTAATCTTATAATTACACTCATGGCAGTTCAGACTTTGACTGCAGTATGTAACGGGATGCTCCTCTCCCTCATCATTTTTCTTAGAAAGTACCGCCCCAACAGTGGAAAGTGGCACATTCATCTGAACAATAAACTCTCCATTGAAGTTCAGATAGTGTAACACTGGCGCACTGATCTGCGCCATACAAATGTATTGAAAGCGTATTGATGACGTTCCATCCATTCAAACACAGCATCCTTTTTTAACAACTTAAATAGTGGCCCCCAATACAGCTAAAGTTAGGAATGAAGTGCCAGTAGTAATTGACCAATCCCAAAAAAACCTGTATGTCACATTTACTATTATGTGTAGTCATTTTGTGTATGGCCTCCACCTTGGCCAGCTGTGGTTTCAGCCCCTCAGAGTCTACCACAAACCCCAGGTATTCCAACTGATTTTTTAAGAAGTTACATTTTTGAGGCTTAATTTTGATGTTCACCATAGCGAGCTTGTGGAATAATTCTTCTAGATGATCAAAGTGCTCCAAATAGGTTTGAGAGAAGGCATTAATATCATTGAGGTATATGAGGACACATGACAGCTTCAGGTCACCAAGGATAGTGTCCATGGCTCGTTGAAACGTAGCTGGGGCGTTACACAGCCCTTGAGGCATCCAAGTCAGTTGAAAAAGGCCTTTGTATGTGATTATGGTGCATTTTTCATGTCCCACCATGGGTAGCTCGATTTGCCAGTAACCTGATATCAAGTCCATCGCTGAGAAGTAAAGGGCTCCCCCTAACAATCTAAAGCATTTTCAATCCTTGGCAAGGGGTACAAGTCCTTTTTTGTATTACCATTGAGCTTCCGGTAGTCTATTACTACGCAGTTTGTGCTATCCTTCTTTTTTACAATCAGAACGGCCAAAGCCCATGGACCCTTGGACAGTTTGAGCATCCCTTGCTCCAGCAACCTGTCAATCTTCTCAATGACATCGTCTTTCACTGCTCTAGATCATCGGATCAGCTGAGGCCTTATGGGGGATGATCTCCTGTGTCCACTCAATGGACCACCCCCTAAGCACATCCTAAACTATGATTGTTGACAGCAAAAATCTCCTTGTACTTCTAAAATAAAACTATTACTTGGTCTTTTTGTTCTTCTTATAGCCCTATTAGATTACTCCATGGTACCACCATCATTACGCCAGCTGGTGCCTCAAATTATAGACCAAATTCGTCTAGCAAACTGAAATCATAAACCTGAAGATCCTCTTCTATTAAAGCCAAATGTAAATACACTACTATTTGGCGACAGCGGGTTTTCATTGGTTCATTATGGAGATTTGCTAACAAAACCTTAATCTTCCCATGTCCTGGAAGTATATACCATGGAGCCACATAAGGCTCAAACTGTGTTTGGAAATAGAGCTCAATGACTTCCCCATGTAGCCCAACAGACACTTTCACCTCTAACTCGGTGTTCACTAAAACTTGATGTCCAGAAGGAATAGATATGGACCCTGCGGCTCAGAGAGTATCCCTTGATATTCATCTAATTGCTGGGGAAGGGGACAAGTCTTGTTTTTAGTTGATGATAGCGAACTTGCATCACCCCATCACTATATGCAAGGTTGATGTGGCTCATGTTCACTGGATCCTTCTGCACTCCACTAGAGGTGAAGTAAATTGGGATCCGCTATCCCAAAATGGCAAGGGTCTCCTCCATCATATCAACAACAGCCCCAAAATGTTGCAGGAAAGTGGTTCTAATTAGCAAGTCATAATTTTTGTCTGGTAGCACAATCACCAGAGCTACAATGATAATGGACCCAGAATGAAGAGGTAGCACACTGTACGCTCCCTCAGAGATGGCGTTCTCTTCTCCAGCAGTCCCATACACCATTTGATGGTCAACATCAGATTTTAGCATCAACTTCGCCATCACCTTAGTAGAAACTATGTTGACTGAAGCACCAGTATCCATTATAGCGTGAACTCTATTTTTCACTGCAAAAATATCACAGTATGTACACTTGGAATAGAAAAAATATTGACTGTTTAATATGCGGACATTTACTGGATCTCTCTTTTCAAAAATACTCATTATCCCCTCACCAACTTTGGGATATTCTTTGACAATAGAATCTAACGAAAGGGCAACGTTTACTCCTTTCAGAGTTGGCACATCCGTGGCAGAATCCAGCTTGTCTGAGAAAGCTTGATCAAGAATTTGACATGCATACAGCTTCAATTGCTCTGAAGATCCTTCGTCTGCTGCGGCCTTGGATTGAGCTCATGTCACTACGTTCAGTCCTCCAACTGGCTTCTGGTATAAAATTCCGTCATTGTACTGAGGGACTTCCACGGGATATATACTATTAATTCAAAGATGTTTGGGGTTGGGATTGCGGAGGTAGAGAGTCCCATCTCTACTCCAAACAGTCTTTTCCCTGATAGTATTGGTCTTGGTGCATGTAGTGCACATGGCGGTTATGGCATAATTTTTGCCAAATGACCAGGGTGGCCGCATTCATAGCAGCTAACTCCATAAGAGCCATGTTTTTGATTTTCACAAGAGGGTCCAGGCTAGAAAGTTTGGGGACGTTCAGCGTAATCAGGTCCAGGTTGGTAAGATGATTGCTGACGTTTGGCATAACTAAGTCCTGATCAGTAGCTAGGTTGCTGATGATTTTTGTAACCAGCCCTGTGGCGATAATTGAACTGTTGAGAATAATTCAGCGGAGGACAAGGCGCAGAATTATAGTAAGGCCAAGGGTTGATAGGCGGAACATGAGTTGGATGAGTGTGTTCTTCTGATTAAGAGGGTACAGCAGTGGCGATAGTCTTTTGTTCCATATTTGGCGGTGGAAAGTTAGGGGATATGTGATTCAAAAACTGTACTATTTTGAGCAAGAGAACGTCATCATCCAGAATTTGTGAAATGACAATGTGAAGCTCTCAGTAAGGCTTAACTGTGGAGGTCATGGCGATGCACACATCAGCTTCCGCTAAGTATCCTTCCCCCATCAGCACATAAGCTTCCATCATAAATTGATCAGTGAACTCCATGAGAGTCTCATTATGGCAGAATCCAATCATTAAGAATTCTGCTTTCCTCTGAAACATCTTTGAGGTGCCCCCTAACAGGGGGAAGCATGGTATCTTTTACATCCCTATAGGTAACAGAGCTTCTTGGGAGGTAACAGGTGAATTGATCGGCGCTCCCAACATCCAAGGAAGATATCAACAGCTTGGCCTTCCATCAATCAGATGCGCCTTTTACTGCGAATTCAAATCATTTGAAGAAGTCATGAATATTCCCATTTCAATCAAATGGAGACAGTTTCTCAATATTGACCTCCTCATCCTGTTCACAGCTTTTTGGAGCATACTGAGTAATGGGCCAAGATCCAAAGGTAGTTTCTCAATAAGAAGCTGGTCCAGCAGAAGTTGGGATGTCCACTGCTTTAGGGGTAGAGTGGCCTTCTGCCATGGGCAGCACTGCCATCACCTGAGGGAATTGGCGCTATGACTCATATTTATATCAAGTTTTACCATCCTGGGTGTAGTAGCTCTGACCAGCGTCATATTCCTCCTCATATTGTACCACCCTTGTCGTTCTTCCTCTTCCCAATTAGAGTCTGGGAGATATTGGTCAATTTCCGCTCCACACCATGCAGTTGTTCAGTGGTGTCATCCAAGCGATTGGCAAGTTCCTTGTTTCATTTTCCCAGAATCTGCATTTGGCTAAACGTGCTATCAAGATGGTGCATGTCAGCATTACGTTTTTGAAGAAGTTCATCCTGTTTTTTGAGCACTGCGTCTAAGGTGAGTTTGATTTCCTCATACTCAGCTGGTGCAGTTTTTCATGAAGATTCCCCAGCAATTCAGGCTTTATAAGACATAGCCGGCGCCTGGAAATTCTGAGTATTTAGTGGTTGATCAATGGGCCCTCTGTAGTTATCACCACTGTTATATTTTCGGATGGTATCGTTAGGATCTGCCATATTGTTTGCACATATTGAACCCACTGAACAACAGACAGATGATGGGATTGTCAGTCCTTTGGACACACTTTTGAAAATATACTGAAAACTAGGAGCAATCGAATCAATGACTCTTTATTTACTTCAATAAAAACAGCGACCTTTTTCTGTTCCATTTTCTCTCTACTATTAATAAACTTCCTTTCTCAATCGCCCATCTCGTTTATATACAGCGGCTTCAGATGATATTGCTCTCATAGCTTGGACTATAATAAACCACCGATTCTCCTTGGTTTCAGCTTGTTATTATTTAGCTCCCTATCGCCCTGATTTGAGGTGATCTAATTTGTATTCATCAAATGTTGACATTGCCTTAATGCCTTATCGCCTTATTAAAGGATATCCAATAATAACTTATTATATCCCAGTATTGCCTCATCTCAAGGCACTCAAATAATTGTAACTGATATCATGTTTTTCAGATTCTTTCCAATCTGCCCTAGCTTTTCCTGGCTTATCATTCAGTCATATTTGAATTGCAACACTGGCTCTAACTCAAGTCAAGTTATGGTGGGTAACCACACTGTGCCTGCCTCATATTGTCTGTGCCTGCCAATTATGGGCTAATGCCCATATGGCAGCCTAAGGTCACAATTAGATAGGGTTCCAGATACTCTCAGTATTGGTTGCTCCAATTCTTCCTTTAATGACATCATGATTGTGATGCACAAATACCCTCACAGCATTCCAGAACTTTATTTTTCTTTCTTTTATAACCACATGATATTTAGAAATATGAATATCAAATTTAAAATGTTACTTCCAAATGGGAGTCCAGACATATGTGAAAGGCCTTATTTTGAGAGAACATACAATAATTTCAGGTGAGGGAAGGAAAAACACACTATCAACTGATAAGTAGTAGCTCTTCAAGTGCTATACAAATTAATAAGAATTTAAATTTTAAATTTATTTGTGGTGGGCCGACCTGGGGACAATACTGCACCAATTAATAAAGAATTGAATAATTTGGAAAGGAGGATAAACCCATAAAACCCCCATGCGCGGTGCTCTGTTAGGCCAGAAACTCCATGGACCGCCTTGCTATTTGTTATCTTAGTCCAAGGCATTGGTGCACAATGCCAACTTATTCATAATTGTCCTTTACCCAAAGTTCAACTACTTGGATTAAACTTGTAAGGCAGCGGTCATTGAGTCTATACACTAATACTGGGTTACCCTTCCTAAGTATTAGTAATTCAGGCATCATAAAAGCTTACTGAATGGCAGCGTCCCAGCAACCATTTGCCAATGGATTGAGGAGGCATAAATTAGCAAAATCTGCTGTGAAAATATATTTTTTATCTAGATAAGTGTCCCAGTTCAAATTGATGTGACAATTAAGCCTTGTAAAGTACTGGTATTGCAACTGTCAGTGTAGTGAATTTCCCAAGTACCAACTTTAGGAAAATTCATATTATTGCCAATTTTTACATATATCTGCATATGAGAAACTTTTATTTGATATGAAGGCCAAAATTCATGTTGCTCCATGGGACCATCAGTGGGCTGTGAGGCACTGCCTGAGAGCATGTAAGGTGAAGGTTGTTGTAATTGATTTTTCAGCCATCAATTTTATATCTCATCTACTTTTATATTAAGCTATACTTATATAAAGGATTCAATCTGTTCTTGGAATTGTTTCAGCGCGTGGCCCACGTTTTTATATGTAATTGGTCACTTATCAATATGCTATTAAAAATTCCTAATCCCTGCTGAAACATTTCTTTTTCCCTTACTTCATGGACCACTGACACCATGGCTTTAATTGCCTATTCACCTCCTATTTAAATTCAGCATCAATCTGCTTTTTTGCCCTGTGTCAGCACAAAATATTGGTAATAGGAACCCTTATAGTTATTATGGCCAGCTGCCAGTAATTTAATTGCATCCAGCAAGTTTTGATTACAAATGGCATATAGATCTTATGAGGAAATGCCCTGAGCCCTATTCACTTGATTTCCTGGCCTAATTTGGATGTTATGGTAATAGTTTACCAATATTAAGTGCTGATTAGTAACCACAAAATGCACCAATGAGAACTCTGGTAAAGAGACTATATCTAAGTGAAATTGTCACCTGTAACTCTAACAGATCAAGCGTAGGCTGGTTGAACAAGGTCCTGGTGGGCAAAGTATCAGCTCTCAATGAGAATTCTAAGGTCAAATCTGATAAATTGGTTACAGTAGAAGATCAGATTGAGAACAGGGTTGTCAAAGGTAAGAAGTTAGAAATTTGGGAACAGAGGCTGATCCCATCAGAATGCGACACTGGCATCCTGAATTTTTAAATAATGATTAATTAGGGGTATTGAGCCTTCATGAATGATGATCTGGCCTCATTTAAAAGCTTTGGTTAAAGGAGTCTAGTTGAGTATTTTGCAGTGCTATATGAATTGGAGGGCAAAAACTGATATATTAAGTTTCATTTTCTTTAAACTTTTTTATATTTAATAAAAATTTTCTAGCTCATTTTAAAATCTTATTATGACATATATTTAAAATCAAGATCTTGATGATGAGCTCAACAAGTGAGCTAGGTCAAACATCAGCCTCATTCTCGGCGCTGTCCTGGAGCCAGACTCTGCTATTGGCATGCAGTGTTGTGGGGCCATGGTTCAAGAATATGTCATGAAAATTAACATGGCATGCGGGTTCATGGATGGATCTCTGCCAGGGTTTCAGTTAAGTGGTCAGTGACATAGCTGGTTTCCCCAACTCCTTTGTAGCATAATGGCACAAACCTGCCCATTACATTAAATAAAGCACAAATACTTTCCTTTCTGTCTTGTGAGGCCCACAAGAGGAGGTGGTAATCTCAGGAGGGGAGGAATGGTACTGACATTTATTAACCATGGTGATGGTAGGATACTCTTTGGTCTATTTAATGCATGAGATGAGGCAGTTATGGGTTTCTGCAATACCAAAAGCAGCATAAATCCTGATAATGCCCAAACTAAATAATGGTTGAGTAACCCTGTCCATGGAGGCTCTGATTAAAATTTACTAGGGGGTAGTGCAGATTCATTTTCAGGTGCATTTGGCACGGGCAACAAAGGGGAAATGTCATGGTAACAGCAAGATAATTTTAGACCAGCCTTCTAGTTTTAGTGCCAAAGCACCCAAATCAAAAACCCAAATGCCAGTGTCACTGCTGCTTGATTGGCGGTTATGAGTATAAATAAGGAATTTCGCCACTGAGCGCCCATAAGCCATAATAGTGTATAAGAACCTAGTGACAAAGCAGGCAATATAGGCCCCGTGGCCTGTGAGTTGTTGAAAATGGAGTCCGGAAGTAAGGTCTTGGATTTTAACATGATAAAAACTGGAATTGGGAAATGGGACTTTTATTGAGAATGTAAAGAAAAAAAATTAACTTTCAATTTCCTCAGTGTACCACAACTGACTAAATAGATAATTGGATTTAGGGAATAGCTTATAAAAGCTCAGGATTGGGGCCCTCAAGATTTGACCTAAACCAGAGAACTTTGAGAAAGGGGGAAATAAGATAAACCTAATTGAAATTTACATTGAAAAACTTGATGGTGGGCTGATTAGCTGCCAATTTGGCCTCAGACACCCAAATTGTGGTTTTACCATTTTTTGAGATTAACATGATGACATTTTTCTCAATGGGCAACGGGAACCTCCCAGGGCCACCCCACATAGGGCAGTCCCAAAAATTCGGGAATGAATGCAAAATACCCAACCCACCTGCACTCAGTTGCTTTGGCATCTGTTTGGCTAAGAGGTATTCTTTGAGCAATGATCCTGATATGAGAGGGGAGGGTTCCAAGTTGACAACAACTTTCAACAATGACTTAACGCCATTGGTGAAATTTTGCTGCAGATTCATCATCAAGCATACTTGTCTTATTAAGTACAAGCCCGTCAGGAGTTCTTTCCAAAGTTTTGAAGGCAGATCTTGAATCAACAACATTTTCCAATGACCCAATGCCATTGGTGAGTTTTTCTGAGGATTCAATCCTGAACACATTCATTTTAGCAGGTACACGCCCCTTGGGCTCTGTATCTGATGGTTTTGAAGCTGTTTTTGAATCAAATACAGCATTTTTCAGTGGCTTGATGCCACTGGTGAGTGTAATGAGGATTTGACCCCTGATAGTCCATTACCTGAGTGTGTTTGCCCATTAAACCTCGTTGTCATGGGTGTAGGGTTTCCAGAAATTTCAGTGCAAATTCCTTCAATTCGCCATACTAATTTGGCAGAAGGAATTGTGGGACAGGAAGGCGAATCTTCAGAGGGTTGTCTGTTATCCAGCGCTTGTCTACCACTTGGGCAAAATCACCCTGCGTGATGAGAGGGACAGCTGCCCTCTTAGGGCCCTTCTTAGTGGGGAATGGGAATACTGCTCGAACTAGGCAGAGGGATCACTCCCACAGACTTACATTACACTTCCCTTTTGCCAAAGGGGGGCGCCACCACTGGAAATTGTGCAAGAGCCATATCCTTGTGGGCTTTATGCAATTTTATCGCCATTAAAGAAGCAATTTTTGGGGGAGGACGAGGAGCTTCTAGATGGGAGACATGGAAAGCCTTGAATAGCTTGGAGCAGTTTGCGCTATTGCAAGCTCTGACCCAACTGTTCTTGTAGGCTGGATAGCCTTTCCAAGCAACGAGATATTGAACCAATTGACAAGATTTGTGGGAAGCCAAAATGCCCTCCACTTTAGCCTCCTCTGCATCCTCAATCACAATATGCTCAGGATCTGAGGGAATTGCCCCCTTGAATGGGGATAACTGAGACACATGAAATACTGGATGTTACTTCCAGTGAGGTGTTAATTTCAACCAGAAAGTGCCATTACCCAAATCTTCCTCCACCAAGTGGGGACCCAGGAATTTGCTTGTGAACTTACATGAGGGCACCTGCATCCACAAATGTTGCATAAAAAGAATGATATATGAACTGACATTAATTTTGTGAGCTGGAAGCCACTTCTGATCTACAAACTGTTTATAGTAGCTTATGGCCTTAGTGAGATGCTCCAAACTAAGGACTGCATTGTATGGATATGTTGGGCATATTTGGAGGCAGATGATACCTCTGGGTGAAGACACAGGCTAACAGAGAATGAAGGATTGTACCCCAAGGTCGCTTCATAAGGAGAGAACCCAGTGGATGCATGCGTTACATTATTATACACAAACTGAGAGAGGGGGATTTCATCAGCTCAGGTATCCTGAGCAGCAGCCACGTAGCAGGTACTGCTCAAGGATCTGATTTAACCGTTCAGTTTTGCCATTGTAATAGGGGCATTATGCGGTGGAGTGGCAGGGAGTAATCTTCAAGATCACCAAGAGCTCATTCTAGAATTATGCAGTAAACTGGGGCTCATGACCACTAACAATTTCCTATGGGAGGCCAAACATTGAGAAGAATGGCGCAATAAAAAGACAATCAGTATCCTCAGAAGTGATAGTGGAGGTACAAGGGTAAAGAGGGAAAATTTAGTGAAGCAGTCGACAACCACCATTACCTCTGTAAACCATTGGAACTGGGAAAGTTTGACAATGAAATTGATGGATAATGATGTCCATGGACCCTCTTTATGTTTTAAGGGATGAAGAAGGCCATTCTTGTCTTACTGGTCTGACTTGGCACACGCACAAGTTATGCAATCTGAAATCCATGCTGGAACATTTTTGACAAGCCTGCCCAATTATAGGTATGCTTGATTAAGTCAAGGCACTTCTTATTCCCAGGATGTCAAACAGCTGGAGGATCAAGGTGAGCCTGAATCACTTCAGCACAAAGTAGAGGAGGAACCCAAACCCCTGACCATAATTGAATGAGGCCCTCAACCATATAATACAAGGAATGTTTTGATGCAGGGAGGGACAACCGCTCCAAAAGGTCCACCCCTTCATCACAGGTCGTTTGCGTTGCCAAAACTTGGGATATTAGGGGTGCGTATGGAGCTAAACCCACTGTCAACACCACAGGATGGATGATGGATAATATTTGGGAGGGAGGGATGACAGTAACCAGATCAGCCTCATCTGAATCTACAGGTCAATGTGCGGGGTTACAACTTAAGAAGTTAGGAATAACATTCAATGCCCCTTTCACAAACTCATATTTGAAGTTAAAGCTTCACAAATCCCAGTAGGTTTGAGCTTACTGGTGTTCCAAATTCTGTGATTTGCAGAAGTAGCAGAGGGCTTTATGATCTGTTTGCACTGTAAACTTGTGTTGAGCGCCCTGCAAAGATACCACCAGTGGGTCAGGGCCCACGCCACAGCTGTCAGCTCCTTATTGTAGATGGCCCGGGACTTTTCCATAGGAGAAGACTTGCAGGAAAAGTAGGTGACAGGGTTCTCTAACCCCTCATGCTCATGAAGCAATACAGCCCCCACTGCAATAGATGACGCATCACATGCTACAACATAGGGCTTGGAGGGGTCCGCATGTTTTTAAAATGGGGGGAGACAAAAACACCTCTTTGATTGACTCAAATGCTTGCTGGCACTCAGGAATCCATTGAAAGGGAAATTCTTACCCATGAGTGGATGAAGTGGGGCAGCTAACTGGGATAAGGCAGGAGAGAACTTATTTAAGAAAATTATGGTGCCCAAAAAGCTTCTCAATTGGTTTTGGGTCATTTGAGTCAGTCACTCAAGGATGGCGTCCAACTTGTTGAAGGGAATGGCATACCCATCCTTTAAGAATATATTGCCTAAAAATGTGCCTTCCTCAAAATAAAACTAGCATTTTGATGGCTTGAAAAACAGGCCCGCCTTATGTAAGGCTGCCACAAACTAATCAAATCCTTTGCATGTTGTTTGGGAGTTGGGGAGTGTGCCAAGATATTTGTCAATATAAGTGACTGCGCAGGTGAACTAGTGATCACCCAGCACACTATTGATCATCCTCTGGGACGTGGAAGGTGCATTTTTTAGCCCAAAGGGCATTACTTAATACTGGAAAATACCCCGTTTTGTTCAGATTGCAGTAAGCTATTCCTGACCTTCCATCACTCGAATCTGGTTATAGGCATTAACAAGGTCAAGTTTTGAGAACACCCACAATTTGGCAATTGCTTGCCCAATTGTCTGTTTCAAAGGCAGAGGGTAGGGATCTTAATGTGTCTTATTTAGATGACCATAATTTAAGCAGGGACAAAAAGGACCATCAGCCTTCTTGAAAAAAAAACGATGGGAAAGCTCTTGAGAAGTCTTTTTATCACCAATCCTTCTGAAGCATGTCGTCCAACCATGCGTTAGGGCAACCTCCTCTTCCGCTGTATGAAGATACAGTGGGCTTTTATGTTAACCATCTGTACCATTGTATGAAACTTCAAGTCGAATTTTGTATGAGGGAGAAGGCTATCAGCCTTGGTAGAGTCAAAAATTCCCTGATATCCCATCAACTCAATGGGAAAATCAGGTGGAAGACCAACGGGGGAGCCAAGAGTTGTAATCAAACTATGGTCACAAGCTTTAGTGAAGGTATCCAAAGATGGAAACTTGCCCTCCATCTGGACATTAGAGAATGATAACATATTAGACTTGAGGTGAATTTTAAAATGCTGCCAACAACACCAACCCATCCCCAAAATTATTAGAAACACCAAATTTGGCATTGTGAAAAATCAATCACAAAAGCTGAACTAGTGAACCAAGAAGGGTACTGTATGTCATACTTTGTATGAGGGTGGGAGGCTGACGAAGCAACCATCACTGTAAGACCCAAACCCAGTTAAGGTCTAGCTGGTGAGCCAACTTTACGCTCATAAAATTACCCACTGCAGCAGTGTCAACCAAGGCCTCAAAAGATACCTGTTATAATCTGATACTATCTTTTATTGGTAATATAATGTAGGCGGAGTTCTTTATTGACAGCCATAGTTGAGTCTGTATTTAGAAAGAAATTGCAATAGGATTGGAGTAAACCACAAGGTTTGCAACAGGGGCAGATACTTCATAAGTCAGAATGCCAGAATATACTGACAATGTATGAGGGCTGCGATGACTTTTAGAATCAATATGGATACTGATTCAGAGCTGGGATTTGACACTAAGGCTACCTTGGCAGTTCCTAACATGAAAACCCCATTTTGGATGGCAGGCTGAGTGAATACGGGATAAAATAGGCTATTGTGATAATAGTAAAACTTCTTCACAACCCTATTCGCTTGAAAAACAACCACTGCTGCGCCCATCTCAATGAAAAGGGTGGAAATGATTGAGGATAATGGATGATTGATTATTTTATGGGAGCAGCAAGTTAATTTTAGACTGGACTTCAAGTTCAAGTGCCAAAGCACCCAAATGAAAAGCCCAAATGCCAGAGGCACTGCTGCTTGAGCGACGGTTATGAGTATGAAAAGGAATTTCGCCAATGAGAGCCCATAAGCCATAATAGTGTATAAGAACCTAGTGACAAAGCAGGCAAATATGGCCTCGTGGCCTGTGAGTTGTTGAAAATAGCTAGGAAGTAAGGTTTTTGGATTTCAACGTGATAAAAACTGGAATTGGAAAATGGGATTTTTATTAGAAATGTAAAGGAAGAAAATCAACTATTAATTACCTCAGTGTGCTAAGACTAACTAAACAGAAGATTGGATTTAGGGAATAGCTTGTAAAAGCTTGAGATTGGGGCTCTCAAAATTGACCTAAGCTAGGTAACTTCAAGTGAAGGGAGAAATAAGATTGAACCTAATCAGAAAGGACATTGAAAAAAATCAGTGGTGGGCCAAGTTGTTTCTGATTCATCCTCAGACACCAAAATTGTGGTTTTACCTTTTTTTGATGTTTAGCGTGATGGCGTCTCACCCAATAGGCAACGGGAACCTCCCAGGGCCACCTCACATAGGGCGGTCAAAAAAGATTGGGAATGGGTTCATGATACCAAACCTGCCTGCACCTGGTCACTTTGACATCTGTTCGGCCAAGTGGGATTCTTCAAGCAATGATCCTAATATGAGAGGGGAGAATTATGAGTTGATGACAACTTTCAACAATTTTTAACGCCATTAGTGAATTTTGCTGCAGATTTGTCATCAATCTTACTAATCTTAGTAGGTATAAGTCCATTGGGCGTTGTTTCCAAAGTTTTGAAGGCAGATTTCAAATCAAGAACAACGTTTTCCAATGACCTGATGCCATTGGTAAGTTTTGCTGAGGATTCAATTCTAAACACATTCATTTTAGCAGGTACACGCCCCTTGTGCTCTGTATCTGATGGTTTTGAAGCTGTTTTTGAACCAAATACATCATTTTTCAGTGGCTTGATGCCACTGGTGAGTGTGACTGCGTAATTTGACCCCTGATAGTCCATTACCTGAATGTGCTCACCCATTAGCCTCGTTGCCATGGGTGTAGAATTTCCAGATATTTCAGCACAATTTATATAATTTGCTGTACTAATTTGGCAGAAGGAATTGTGGGGGACAGGCAGGGGAATCTTCAGAGGGATGGTGTTGGGACTAAGGGAGATCTGAAGGCTGGTCCTTTGAAGCTAGCCAAGATGGACGATAAACAGAGTTAATAAATATTCCCTTGGCCACAGCAGAGTGGGGAGAGCCGGAAAGCAGTAGGGATTTCCAGTAGATAAACTAAATGAGGACTTAACCAAACTAGGTTCAGAGGTCCCAAGAGAGAAAACAAACTTCTGCTAAAGAGCCAAAAGAGGTAAAGCGTAAAAGTTATTTTAATGAGTAAATCATTTTCACCTTAAATAGTGCTAGTAAAATAAGGGATAAAATAAAGGGATATAAGGAATGATCAGCACAAGCCCTGTTGGAACTGGGAATATATTAGGAAATATTATCCTAAATCTTTTAGAGGATAAAGAGAAGTAGGTAACAGATAAGATACTCATAAGATAAGGTGAAGTTGGAGATAAGATGAGATAACATTGAAATAAGGGATTTTTTCCTTCCCAGGATAGAATAATAGTTGAGATAGAGTTTATCAGCCTGGATTATCGATTAGTGGAGCAATTTGATTATATTTATCTCAAGTTAATCCAATATTAATTGAATTTGGACGATGCTAAGTAAATCGAAATTAATAATGATTTTGGGCTTTAGGCCCAACAAAGCATCAATTGGTAGATTAATTATGGTAAATATAAGTTGAGATTGGCCAAAATAAATAATAAGTTAGAAGCCCCAAGTTGAGGCTTCATTTAAACTATTGAGAATCCCAACAACGCCCCCTCCAAGTCTTAACCAGGGGTGTCAATTGTTGGGTTAGTGAAAATGTAGAGAGTTTAAGTGTGCTATCAGTGGAGTGGCAGCCTTGGTCTTAGCATTAGAATGGAAGGGCTGGTTAGGAGGATAGAAAGCATTCAGATTTAGGTTTAGATTCAAGATAGAGTTCAACGTTGAGTTTGTGGCCAATTTGAGGTGATTGAGGTGGTTAGAGTCGATAGCCAACTTTCTGAGGTGGTGCCTATATTGAGAGAGGAGCGCAAAGCTGGAGATGAGGATATAAATGCTTTGAGAATAGGTTTAAAGTTGATAAGGTGGCTATTATTACTGATCAAATTCATAAACTTTTGAATTAAAGTGGCTTGGCCATCAGTCAAGTTGACCTTAAAGTTCATTCAGGGCGGCTCAGATCTAATTTGTTTGAAATGTTTTCTTTAGACTTAAGATCAGGTAATTTGGCTTTTGTCTCAGTTCTGTGGCCAATATTATTGGTTGAATTTTCATTTGGGTTAGTTGCAAGATCTGAATCAGGAAACTTGGTTTTAAATTTAGTTAGAATTTTAAAATTTATATTTAAACTGGCCGGATAGTTAAGGTCCTTAATATCCAGTCTATCTCCAGGTGGCGTATCATCATAGGTTAGATTTGGAGAGGTAATCACCAATTCAGCCTGGTTTTGGGATTTAACATTGAGGAATATTGTGTGGGCAGAGTAGCAGGTAGGCGGCAGCATCTTAGATTTTTGAATACTATATTATATTTCATCATGGGATTTTGGTTCTCTGACATTATTGGGGGTATCTAAAATATTGGTAAAAATTAAACAAGGATAATAATAATAATAAATAAAGGGTTTTGAATAAAGTAAAACAATAGGAGGGTGCAATTTGGTCTTGAGGGCACTTAGCTCCACTGGCCCAAGTGAATTGTTAGGGGCTTCAGTAACCTCAGCAGAGAAAAATGAGTTTAGAACCAAAAATTTAGCTCAGCAGCTTCATTTTGATCGTTGTGAAGCTCTGTCTCAGCTGTCAAATTTTTCCTGATATTTTCTTGAACTTTAGCTTTGAAAGAATTTGCTTCTTCCTTTCCAGCAAGACCAATCTCTACTGTCTTGAGTTTAATTTTGTTAGACACAGGAAAATGATAAAAACATGTTTCCTGAATTTGTGTAAAGCTCTGGATATGACTATCTGCAGCTGCGTCAGGATTGCTCAATTTTTTAAAAGTGTTTTTCAGCCACTTGATCATTTCCAGAATTTTTGCCTTCAACTAGGCTGAGCTCCAAAGCTTTGCGATCAGCACTCTCTTCCAATCAATAAGTCTGCTCTTTACAAAAGATGTGTCAGTGAGTCCATTCAATTGGGCAGGTTTCTTTAAAGATAGCATCATCCAGATCATCAAGAAGTGAATCATATAGATTTTTCATTTTTTACATTCATCTCTTCATAAGTTTGAGCTGTTTAAAGGCAATCTCATAAGTAATCTCCATATTCTCAAAAAAAGTTTTATAAAGTTTTGACATTTTGATGGAAGTATATCCAAAGTTGAGTATATTAAGCTCTGGGTGCAGCTTAGAAGGGAACCTGGCAGGGAGCACCACTTTTTGTTGGGACTAAGGAGGTCTGAAGGCAAGTCTTTTGAAGCTAGCCAAGATGGACGATAAACAGAGTTAATAAATAGTCCCACTGGCCACAGCAGAGTGGGGAGAGCCGGAAAGCAGTAGGGATTTCCAGTAGATAAACTAAATGAGGACTTAACCAAACTAGGTTCAGAGGTCCCAAGAGAGAAAACGAACTTCTGCTAAAGAGCCAAAAGAGGTAAAGCGTAAAAGTTATTTTAATGAGTAAATCATTTTCACCTTAAATAGTGCTAGTAAAATAAGGGATAAAATAAAGGGATATAAGGAATGCTCAGCACAAGCCCTGTTGGAACTGGGAATGGATTAGGAAATATTATCCTAAATCTTTTAGAGGATAAAGAGAAGTAGGTAACAGATAAGGTACTCATAAGATAAGGTAAAGTTGGAGATAAGATGAGATGACATTGAAATAAGGGATTTTTTCCTTCCCAGGATAGAATAATAGTTGAGATAGAGTTTATCAGCCTGGATTATCGAATAGTGGAGCAATTTGATTATATTTATCTCAAGTTCATTCAATATTAATTGAATTTGGACGATGCTAAGTAAATCAAAATTAATAATGAGTATGGGCTTTAGGTCTAAAAAAGCATTAATTGGTAGATTAATTATGGTAAATATATGTTGGGATTGGCCAAAAAATGTTAAGTTGGAAGCCCCAAGTCAAGGCTTCATTTAGACTATTGAGAAACCCAATAGATGGCTGTTATCCATCACTCATCTACCTCATTGGCAAGATCACCCTTCGTGAAGAGATGGACAGCTGCTCTCTTAGGACCCTTCTTGATTGGGAATTGGAAAACTGCCCAATTTAGGCAGAGGGGTAACTCCCCTGGACTTACAGGAAGCCCCTTTCTCACTCCAGATAGCCCAAATCATGGATGCGTTATCCTTGGACTTGGAAGGCTGGGTTCAGGAGCTAATTTAAAGAACAAGTCCCCCTTCCAGGTTCCATGGATGAGTGTGTGGATTTAATCAACTGTGCGGCCTGCCTAAATGAGGCAAAGGATGAGTCTTGGTTGGAACTTATGGTTTATCCAGGGGCTTTGCTCAGTAAAGGAGTACATGCAGATTTTCTGTCCATTGGCAAAAGTGGCCCAGGTGGCATTTCACAATCCTTGTGAATGTTCCATCAAGGGTTACAGGCAGATCTGCTGATAGACATGGTGGCAGCATAAATTCAGGGTATGCTGGTGGAGGAGGTTACATTAGCCTTACAGGTTGAAAAGCAATTGACATTTTCATGAGACTGGCGCAAAGGGCTCCATGTCATCAGAGAAAAAGGCCATAATCTGGAAGGTGGTCATCCCAGTCAGGGGTGCTGGCATGCAGCCCTAAGAAATTTCATAAATGTACAGAGGGGGCCTGACAATGAAACATGGATGATCCAGTAAGGAAGCGAGCTACAGACATGAGAAAGAGATTGGGACCAAGTATTCATCACCTGCAAGTTTAAAATTAAAAAATCATAAAAAAATTAATCTGCCTCTTAGCTTTATCCTCATTTCTTTATCCTGGTGGAATTATACACAAATGGCAGAAAAGAAGAGATGATGGCCCTGATGGATACAGGGGTGGAGGAAAATTACACCATGTTCATGTTAGCTAAGAAACTGAAGTTGATGATTAATAAAGGACCATAGGTTGTGTTTACCGATGTGTCACATAGGGCTCCCTTAAGGTGAGTAAGTCCCTCAATAGGAGTATGGCAGAATCCATTCAGGCTCAAGGAGCAGTTTTGTGAAATAGAGAATCTGACTCATCCAGTGGTGTTGGGATGTGGCGGTGGAATCATTTTCAACCCCAGATTAATTTTCCTTTCCATACAGTAACCTTGAACCCAAGTGTGGGCCCTCCAATGAGATTAAGGGTGATAGTTGGCAAGTATATGTCAGATAAATTCAAAAGCGTGGGAGTTGTGCAGGCAGAGGAATTGCCAGAAGGATTTCATGATTTTGTGGGAGTATTTGGTGCAAAAAAGGTTTTTATGTTTTCCACCACTGGCTCATTCAAAATTTTCGTTTCAATTCAAGGAAAGGTCTGAAATTCTCTGTGGATGCCTGTTTTACCCACTAAATTAATGGGAAAAGTGGCGTTGGAAGAGCATGTAAGTTCAATTTTGAGTGAAGAGATGATTGAGCCATTGAAATATACCATTTGTCTCGCTGGTACTACTGTATTAAAAGAAAGAGGAGAATTACGTCTGTGTGTGGACTTTCAGTGACTGAACGCAGTTATGGAGCCAGACCCTTATCCCATGCCCTTGATGGATGATATTCTCCCAATATCATGGGCTATACCACTTTTACAATGCTAGATCTTGCAGACACGTTCAATCAATTACCCATGAGACTGTAACATCAAAAAATATGGCGTTTAATTGCCATCTAAAGATGTTTTAGTATTGGGTAATGTTATTTGGGCTATGAAATGCCCTGGCAGTGTTACAACATATGATCAATTGAGTACTATGTGGGATGATCGGCTATTGCTATGCTGCATATATGGATGATATTCTCATTTTTCCCATTCCTAAGACAAGCATGTAAGCGAGGTGTGGGAAGTGCTGGAAGTGCTTTCCAATGTGGGTCTTCAGTTAAAGCCATCAAAATGCGAGTTCAACCAAAAACCAGTGACATTTTTGAGCAATGTCATGTTTAGAAATAGGATTGGGATATTCCCTGGCAAACTGCGAGCAGTATAGGCATGGAAGGCGCTGACAGATTAAACAGGCGTGCAGAGTTTTTTAGGATAATGAATTTTTCCAGAGGTTTGTGAAAAATCTATTACAAATGGCTCTGCCACTTACATGTTAATGCGAGATGTTCCATTTGTATGGGGAGAAGAGGCAGAGTGGGAGTTCACTCAGATAGAAGAAGCTTTTTTTGACGCCTGTTCTTGCTCACCTGGCCTCATGAAACCTTTTGTGTTGAGATGGACGCATCAAATTATGCTTTGGGCGCGGTGTTATTACAAAAAGGGGAGGAGGATAAGAACACCTTGAGTGTAACTTTAGCCTGAAAATGATTCTGAAAGAAATGAATTACCTAAAATATGATAATAAATTACTAATAGTGGTCTCAGATTTATGGTAATGGCAGTATCATCTACTGTATGCACGTCATCCTTTTGTGGTTCAGATGGATCATCAAGCAATGTAATATTATTATGTGCCTAGGAAGATAGACCAGCGCCAAGCCTATCGGCATGTGGTGTTGTTCCAGTACAATTTTAGGGTAGAGTAATGGCCAGGATTGGTTGACACCTTATTATATTAGTTAATTCGTGACGTGGTGTTAGCATATAAGAAGATAGATTTGCAGGGTTTCAACACGTCTACAATGTTCCAGCCAGATCAATTTTGAAATGATCAAAAGTGAGCAGAGCGAATTAGTGGAAGAGATTTGGTGGAAACAGATAAAGTTGGAATTTTGTCATTGTTAAAGGCTGATACAGCAGAAAGCCAGCAGCATGGCCACCATCATACTTATGGTAAAAGGAATGGTATATTTTACCATGTTTCATGCGTGTGGGTCCCAAACCCATCATTGCAATGGAAGTAATGCAAGCTTCTCACAACCACCCACATGGGGGCACCTGGGAGTCAAGAAGATGGTGAAATGGTGCGTCAGAAATATTTGTGGCCAGGTCTTTGGAAGAACATTATGAAATAAGTGGTGAGATACTTAGTTTGTGCTAGGTAAAAAACTTCAAGGAAGCCTCCCTCTGGTAAGTTAATCCCCCTTCGAATTCTGGGTCAACCATTGGGGGCAGTTAGTGTAGACTTTATCACAGGTTTGCCAAAGATAAAGGAAAGATATGACAATGGTCATCGTTAATTGGATGACTAAATATGCCAAATTACCACATACATCACCAATGTGACATCCAATGATGCAGCAAAGATTTTTGATGATGTATAATTTCACAACATGGCTACAAGCAGAAATTGTTTTGGAACACGGTCCCCATTTTCTATCAAAAATCTGGTCTAATTTACTTGGGAATTTAAAAAAATTGCCCATGTAGGGCTTCAGCATATTACCCTCAATCTGATAAACAAATAGAGGCAAATAAAATACTTGAACATTATCTCCAGTGCTACGTTTAAGATCAGCAAAATGATTGGGTCTTATGAGTCAAGTTGCCCCATTTCACTTATAACAACAACTGTCAATCATTGATGAGTATGACCCCATTTTTTGTGAACCATTGACTCAATTCTAATCAGGTGGGGGTTCAAGTGGTGGAGTGTGTCAGGGGTAGATGAGATAACCTGAAAAAGGCGGACAACAGGATGAAGTGCGAGGGAATCTGGAATGAGCAAGGGCGCGGCAGAAGCATCAGGCAGACTGATAAAGGTCAATGTAATATCTGCTATTTGCTCCTGGTGATTGGGAGTTAATGGCAGCCAGGAACTACACCATGCCGATAAGAATCCTGAAGTTTTTAGGCCATATAAAGTTATTTGCAATATCAATAATGTTGCTTTTGAACTGGAGCTTCTGGAAGGGTTGAAGGCCCACCCAGTGATACATGCCTCACAACTTTGGGAGTACAGAGGGAAAGGACTGAAGTGACTGGGACTATTGAGCCTCATGAAGAGAATAGTCAAGAATATGAGGTCAAGAAGATATTGGATGCGTGATGGGTGAGAGGCTGACAGAAGTTCTTGGTAAAATGGAGGGGGTATCTGGTGAAGAAGCGATATTTCAAATGCAATAAGAATGTGCACGTTGCCCAGAGAAGGTCCAGGAATTATGGGCCTCACAGGGAGGTATTGTAACGGATCAGGCACAGCTGTCCCACCATCAACCCGGTGGGCTGTTGGTATTTTTTGCCCATATTCTCAGCCAGTTAGATTACCAGGAATCGCCAGGGGATAATTCCCTAATGCGAGGTAAATTGGAAATTGGTTGACCCTGATTTTGGGGTAACTATGTTCAAAAGATTTTAGGTAATCTGCCTGGTTGGATCCATCGGGGATAAATCCAGATGAATACTTGAGATCTCGTTGGGCAGAGTTGATGACGAAATAGGGGCATCTGATAGTTGATTAACTATCAGGTGTACTGATTGGTATCAGTCAGGTTTTATCACTGAATAATTGGGAATTTAAGGAGTAAGTTGCAAGGCGACTGAGTTGCCTGCAACTAGTGAATCAATCGTTAGATTCATGACCTGCCTTAATGGTTAACAAGTCCCATTACTAAGCAGGTCGCTTGCCAAATATGGTTGGTTCACTTGGATTGAGAGGAAAACGTTAGGGACACGTTTTCTGACTCTTCATTTTAGGCTTTAAAGGGATGTCTAATGACAGAATCCTAGCCGGGATGGGGAAAATCATTGCTGCTGAGACGAGGATGGGTGATTCAATGTCAACGGTTGCCATTTACGAGGAGGTGTCAACTGAGGGTTGGGGCAAAAACTCCCACATAAATTTAAAGAATTCACTAATAAAGGATAGTAATTTTTCATAAAGAAAATTAGTTAAAAGTAGATATACCTGTCACTTTTACTTAAGTCTCAGCTTTGTAAACTTTATCAGCATCCATTTGTTCTATTCTTTCTCAGGGGTTTATTGCTGTGTGCAATAATTGGGAGACTCTTTAGAAAAAAGTAAGGATCTGAGCGGGGGTCCCGAGAAGAAGATGAATCAAATCAGGGATTGCTGCCAACTGTGTGTCAAACCAGAGAAACCGTAAATGGGAATCTAAGAAAGGGGTTTTTAAAGGTATGAGGGAAAAATCCCTATCTCAAGACATCACAAGTGTTTTGAGAGGAAATACTGGCTGAGGTTAGGCTGAGATCTAAACTTCAACTACGGTTAATAGTCATCATGCTATTATCAAACAATTATATCAACCAATTATATCAACTATTACACAACATGGACGAATTGCACAAAAAAACCAAACCTGTGCAAGTAATAAGTTTATAGAGGATATTGTCCGAAAATAGTCAAGACCTATAAATCTTTATAAAGTGGTGCTCACACGGGGGGGGTAGTTGAGAGAAGAACTTTGAAGGATGTTATATAAAGATGAGTTAAGAAAACTTTGGTTGTGTTAGCAACTGTTAATCAGAACGCCCTGACTCAGAGGAACATTGATAATTTGCAGCTTTGCAAGGAAAAAAGGCCAAGATGGAGTAAGGGATCAATAATGCCACAAGTTTTGGGATTGAGTTACTTGGGAAAGTAACGTCATTAAAGAATAAGAAGGGGACTTAATTCGAGAAGTCTTATTTTTTAAAAAGGAGCGTGAAGCATGTTGCATTCATTTGAGAGCTTTCCCATGATA